>DWAO01000257.1:0-28986 GCA_018230605.1 Heliconius congener | reverse complement strand
GCGTTTGGCGCTCCGTTCTCTCTGACTACCCCGCTAGGGATACAGCGTTAAGCTAAGCTAAGTTTATATTATTATAAGATAATTTTCAGACTAATTTTCAAGGAGTTGATCAATATCTGATTGCATGGGCGTAGGAATAGAGCCTACCCTAGAAATTTCATTACAAAAAATTTGCCTTCAAAATAAAAAAGGACATATCTGTTCAAAGCTGAAGTCCAGACATTAGGAACTCTCACTATACAATGTCAAAACAAAAAGAGAGAAATCGGCCTTAATGGTGCAAAGGGATTCAATGGGATTGTGGATTCAACTCCCATTCGTGGGGAAGAATTTTATTATGCGTTTAACCGCTCTGATACGAGAAAGGTCGGTGTTAACTTCTCCTACTAAACACTCAATATATCAAAATCGTAACAGTGGCAAACGCGACGTTGACCCTTCTCAAATAAAATAAAAGACTAAATAAAATTTTATATTCGTCGTATTCACTTCTATATAAACAACAACCTAATTATCATCTATGTTCCACATTATTTATAATAAATATCTAATTGCAGGTAAAGGTAAAGTGATATAATACAAGCGTTTATATAGAGCGGCGCCCACACAAGTTTCTATCTGTCCCAGTTGTGGACGGCATTGTCTCTCGCGTTGTGACGTCTCCATACATATTGTTGTTTCTTGACGAGTGTGGGACGCCGGCGCCGCGGTATGAACGTTATCTCGAAAAGGAAGTTCTATTCAGTAGTATTAAATAAGCACAGTAAGCTTTTATGGCAAGATACTTTGTTGTTGTTTTCTTTTTTTATTAAATGTATGTTTAATTTTTTTTCTACAGTTTTTCTTAAGAAATGGTTGCTTTTATAATGCAATGCTTAAGGTTATCGTTGAAAGTTAATATTTTGTTTTGTGTCGGTAAGGTAGGTTAGGCTACACTAAGAGAAGATTTTTCTAAATTCTTACAGGGATCGGCAAAAACAGCACTGTCTTTAAAGGTCCGTGCATAAAAGTTGTAGGCGACGACTAGTTTTTTTTATACAAATATATAAAATATAAGTGGAATAATCGATACTTTTATGTATTTTTTTTTCAGTTGCACACCAAAACAGGGCAGGCAGAGGGTAATTTCCTCAGGTTCCTTTTTTGTAGTGTTAAGGTACTCTATGTGTGTTTAGACACTCAATTTGCAATAAGACACTTCTCCAGTTTACACCGAATTCTAGAGGCACTCCGTGTTAAGTGGCTGCGATTCCGCCTCCGTTACCCGAGCGATGAAATGAAAATACAAAATATTTTATTAAGTCGGAATCGAACCCACGGCTTGTCGCGTTTACAGTGGCACTCTTGTACTCCTGCGGCGCGACTGGCCTCAACTTTTATAGATTAGTTTAAAATATCCAAAAATGTGAAATTCAAATGAAGTTTGGTAGCATTATTCTGTTTTTTTCTGTTAAGCAGATAAAATGGCACGTGGAGTTAAAGTAGAGTATAGTTAATAGAAAACTACTATATTATCTAATCAACGTAAAAAAGATTATAACCAGTTATTAATATTTGTATGTAATAACGTGCCTGAACCTGGAAGGTACTTCGGCCTTCTATGTTGCCATAACTTCTGTTGTAAACTATATGGTAAAGAATATCTAACAAAACGGAATATTTATTACCTAATAAAAATATTTATTAATAATTTAAATTATTACTAATAATTATTTATGAACTTAGTATCGACAATAGTAATTGTCCTTTATAGGAAGGATTCAAAGCTTTTATTTAACTTATTTATCTTACTAATCAAACTATTTATGAACTTATTTTTTAATATTATATTTTTTTAAATTATCAATGATAATCTGAATTTTCTTTTTCATCTTATTTTGTTAACAACAATTGCAATTTTTTTTATGTGCTGAAGAATTTTTCTGAGCTTCACTAGTACGTAGGCTACGACGAACATATGTACCTATATGATACTAATATTATTAACGCCAAATACGAATATTTTCAAGATCAGCTTCACGCTGTATCCCGCTCGCAGCAGGATTGACAGAGAAAACATAGTGTAAAGACACTCCGAACGCCGTTTTTTTCTATTGCGTATTAAGTGGCAGAACTTTTGGTATTAGCCTATAATAAGTAATAATTAATTAAGTATTATTATTAATTCATTCCCTCAAGTTGGAGTCGCACGCACAACCGTCGCGTTACAGTGATATCCTTGTGCCCCAACACGACCGCCTCTTTTACTCTATTATCTCTATTTTTTCATTAAATGAAAAGTATTAATTAAAATTCCTACTGTTACCAACGCGATTTTAGCCTAATGAACATGTAGCCTTTTACTCACATTAACACAAGATTTTACTGGTTCGAATCTTCTATGGGAATTGCAATTTTTCCTACATTCCCTTTAGCTTTTAGGCTTACTAGTCTAACCTCAATATTTGCTCCAGCATTGTTGAAAAGGAGTTAACTAAGAAAGGAATACATAAAGATTATATAATATTATATTTAAAGATATGGACGAGACGCATTTTTAGATGTAATAGCTACCTTTTTTAGTGAAGGCCAACTTTTGACTTCGTGCATGAGCTTGGTTGACGCTTGGGTGTATTATTTCAATTTTAAAATATTTAAATTACAAAATTAGTTGCTAAAAAATCCAATTATATAATATGTTTTGTAGTTTTTTTTTATTCTTATCATAAATATTTATATTTAAAAAAAATGATAGAACAAAATTATAGATCTGTAAAATGATTTATAAATATTGTTGGAATACTTCGTTCATTGTATCTACGGATCATGATTTCTGAGTTATTTTAAAAATGATTATTTTTGTTGGTTTTTTATTTGATCATTATTCTTAGGTTACAATATTAAATAACAGCAACCAACGACGAAACCGCCTAGGATAATTCCGAATATATTAAATGAAAAGTTGCATTATTTGTAGAATTATTACAACTTACAAAAAATGTGTGAAAATCATTAAAAGTCTGTAAATAAGTAGATAATATAGTTTAAAAATGAATCGAGATAATTTACATATATTAAAGTCTTGCATATATATTTTACTAGCCCAGCAAATATATTATTTGATAACTTTTTTTAGTAAATACAATATAACTTCCACAGGAGTGTTAAACATAGTCTTATAAAAAATCAGAACTGTTGAATCGTTACCAAATATTTATTATTCTGTTAAAAGCCGTCACAATAACATTATTTTTAAGTTAGGATTTTTAACAACTGTCTTAAATATTTCAACAAATTATAGTAAAATGAACACCGCGATGTTTCCCATCGCCCCCCGCCGATACTCTTGTATAAGCATCTTAGACGCGTCGTTTTTCTCTCAAAGTGAAGTAATCAATATCGTAGGATAGTTAGCCGACGCCATAGTACCGCTCGGTTCGGTAGTAACCTTTATTATATATAATATTAAAATAAATAAATCACTGCAATATCAGAAAAATTATCTATCTAGTCTATGTTGTAGAGGTCTTGTACAGTGGATAAATAAAGAGAATCATTTTTAACTCTCTCTAAATTAAGAGGATAGGAGAAAAAAAATAGGTTTTGATAATGAATCTTTTGTATTTGTCATTTATGCTGATATGCACTTCAAAATTAAAAGATCGAATTCATCGAATATGTTCGGTAAAGTTAATCTCGTATAAATGGAATTTTTACTGGCGGCCAAGGAGACATCTCATCTTTTTTAGTATAATCTATACAATACTTAAAATATGGTTTAGTGCTATCATATAAAGTTTAGGGTAGAGCAGAATAGCCTAAATTACATTTTAAAGATTTTTCACTATAATATACATATTACGAGTAAGGCAATTTGTTCTTACAAAGTGTATATATTTGGCAATAAACATTGAATAAGTTATAAAAGAATAAGGTTCCACGTTGCAATCCTAAGGCACAAGGGTGCCCGCGCATACTCTTATATCTTCAGGACATCTATTATTACTACGCCCGTCTACCTTACTACCTACTATAGTGATATAGTGGTCGGGCATCCTGGCCCGAACAGGGACGGCCACTTACCAGTCGGGGGGCTTATCTAGCAGATCGAGATCACCACGGCTGGGGCCGGGAGGGGACGCGCCCCGCCCCGCGCCGCTAGGAAAAAACCTCATACAAAACAGATCGATCGATATGAACGTTCACTCGTTTCGCCGTCACGTTTCTTTTTCAGCTGATATCAAATCTTTGCCTATGCCTTTCCCGCTTTATACCTTTGATAGGAACTCAATGTGTAACATAACTAGAGTTATGTTAGAATAGGACAAAGAGGTAATTTTAAGGGTTTTGGAAGTAAAAGAAGCACGCAGATTCTTCTCAAAGTTAAGGTGAAGGTCGAGTTCGAAACATTGGGGTTACGATGTACCTTCTAGTATCGTGGACTCAGTAAGTGGTCTGATGGATAACTGTGAATTTCAGGAATTGGGAACTCGGATCTGGTAGTGATCTGGAGAGGGTTGCAGGTTGTAGGGGACACGCCCGGGCGGGTTGCATAACGCTGGTCGTGCTGTGCGCGCGGGGCGCATGCGCGGCGCCTACCTTCGCAGACGTAGCCCTGCCCGATGAGCCCCCACAGCAGGTCCGAGCAGTGGTGGCAGTACGTGGGCTTGTGGAAGGTCTTCTTGGCGAAGGAGTGGGTGCGTTGGGGCGCGGGCGCGGCCTGCGCCATGGCGGGCGCGCGGGCCGGGCCGGGCGGGCGCGCTACTCATGCCGCGGCGCCAAAGGGCGCGCCGCGCTCTCCGAGCGGCTGTCGCGGCCCACCATCGCGGCGCGTCTGCCGCCCGCGCCCGCCCGCCCTCCCGCGCCCTCCGCGCCCGCGCTCCGCGCACTCGGGTCAACCTGTGTACGACGTCCTTTGCAATCGATTCGTTGGTTCAACTGTATCCTGATTATATTGATTAAATACGTCCACAAGACAAGAAAAAAATCAAATGATATCGCCATATAAGTCTCGTTTATCTTAAAACGATTAGTTGAGAAAAGGAATCACTTAATATAAAAATAAAGATATATATATCATTCTTCACATATATAGCTAAAAGGTATTAATTATCACAAATACATTGAATAAAAAGACTATATGAAACCAAAAAAAAATTTATATATAAAAAAAAAAACAATTCCATGCCTAACGTTCTTACAAGTAGAGACGTAGCGCAAAAGCGCGCGCGTGCGCCGAGCGACCTCCAATCGAAAAAGCTCTTGTTTACAATACCCGGAGGGTCGAGGCGCTCAGGCGCTCGGGGGGCTCGGGGCGCTCGGAGCGCTCGGAGCGCTCGGGGCGCTTGGACAGCATCCTCGGTCCTCCGGCGCCCGGCAGACGCCAGCGCCACGCAGGCGCCGGAACTCACACTATTGATACTATCCAATAAGGAATATTCACTCTATTGACACTGTTTACGAACTAAATTTAGGTGAATAAACACTATTGATACGATTTGTTCTTTATTTCAAATATTAAATTCAAATTACCAATTATTACCATTTACGTTTAAATTAAATAAGTAACAGAAAACTTTCTGTTACTTACTGTACCGTACATGCCGTGCTTTGCATATTATTTTTTTATTTATACCTTAAATAAAATCGTAACCGGTCGGTGTCTGTGCTTAGAAGATATATGAGAAAAAATGTTGTTGTGTGTTGCTTTTAGCAATGTAATAGATGTTTCCCATTTTGATCCCAAAACAATGATTTCTTAATTTTTTGTCTATTTGTAGATTTTTCTATTTGTCGGTGCGCTTATTCATGCTAAGACAGAAACGGCTTAACTAATTGAAATGCACAATTGTATTTTGGCAAGCTTACATTCAATGCTTGTTTTATTTCAATGGGTTCATAAATAAAAAAGTTATATCAATATTAAGTATTTTGAAAATTGCTGTGAAATTACTGTTTTTAAACTTAGCTGAAACTTTGGTTATTAAAATATGGATATTGTCTCTAAAATGTAAATGTTATTAGAACAGAGAAGTAATCTAGTTTAGTCAATAAATCATTTTGTAGTTCAAGCGGGCGAAGCCGCGAGCGGATCGCTATTCTTTACATTCCTATAACAAATTTGTAGAAGAGTCGGTCCTGTCGTTTTTATTCTTAAATTTTACAAATAGTCAGAGTATTAAAAGAGATAACGTTAACTCTAACTATTAGATAACTCACAGAATCCATTTCTAACATTTTTGGAATTTTTATCTGTTTAGTTATTCAAGTAGCACGTAAAACGTAAAAAAAAAATATATACATAAAAAATGTTGGTAGCTCAGTCATATATAGTTTTGATTTCATTGTAATCGCTTCACCCTATCAAAAGATAGAATATAGATATACTTAACAATATCTTGAGGCCAGTTATAGCGCAGAGGCATAAAGTGTGACTGTAAAACCGACTGGTTGTGGGTTCGATCCCCACTCGATTAGATAAAATATTTACTTAAATTTATATTTCCATTTCTTCGCTCTGGTCTCGAGGTTCGAGGCGTTGATTTCCGCCACTCAACATGCAATGCCTCGAAAATTTCAGCGGAAAGTGTGGAACGGACTGTCTTAATACTAGGTTTCTTTTCTTTACCCTACTATACGCGGGATACAGCGTGAAACGAAAAAAAAACAATATACTTAAGATTCCTTGTAATCTATAAACGTATTATCGTTCAATATTTAATCTTTCAAGTGTAGAAGCAGAAGTACCTAGACAGTTACTCACCTCCATATATTAGAACTCGTACAAACATCAATTGTACTATTAAGTAAAAAAACATCGACGACGCTGCGCTGACTTACAATGGCTGATCGTTCTAACGATTTACAAATGAAGAAACTTGCAGATGCATATCTGAACCACCCATGTTAATGGGACAAGTCTCATTTTCTATATAAAGAGAGACAAAAATGCCAGAAAAAAGCATACAAAGAAATTTTCAAAAATATAAGCATAATGGATGTTTGCTTTCAATAATACATATAAAAACAAGATAAGTGATATGAAATCGTCCTAACGGAAACAGGCAAATAAGAATGATATGAGAATCGTACGACCAGGTGCTGGACAAAATTCTGTGTATACGCCAAAGAACGTTACATGGCTTGCCACGGCTGATACTTTTTTAAGAACAAGCAGTGTCAATTTCGAATGTAAGTTAAATTAAAGAAAATACTTATAAACAAGAAAATTCAAACTCTAATAATCTTGAAGCTAATAACAAAAATAATAATCTTGAAGACAATAATAATAATAGTATATATTTCACCGTTCGTTGTGGCAATTTGACATAAAGTTAAATCTATTTTTAATCCCAAATGAATTCCTTGTTGTTTGAATCGAATTTGTTGTTTGAATTGAATTTGTTTGTTTGTTGTTTGAATTGAAATTAAATTTGGTTGAATTGAAAGTTGAAACATGGCAATATTGGCTGTAGGACCTCGGGGAGACTCTATTGGGTTTACTTTTCTGTTTGCCGGGCTCTTCATGCCATCTGATGGGTCTTGCTGGAACTGAGCATAAAGGCTTCTCCTCTTTCACTAACTTTGGTGGCCCAGTCTTTAGATTTGTCTTTGCATTTAGATACATTACAGGTATTTTTGGTTTACTTATTAATGTGAAAACCTTGTCACATTAATAAGTAAACCAAAAATACCTGTAATGTATCTAATTATTGTACGTGGAAGCTGTTTGAGAATTGATCCACCATTACATGGCCCTTGGCTGCGATATACTGAACAACATAATCTAACAATTGCTGAACAGTATCTGTGTCAATATTCGCAACGGGCAAATTATGAAACTGCTCCGAGTTGCCATGTGCATTATCACGTCTTCAAACCTTGTCACATTAGTAAGTAAACCAAAACTACTTGTAATGTATCTAAATGCAAAGACAAAAGTAAGACTGAGCCACCAAAGTAAGTGATACAGGAGATGCTTTTATGAGTCAATAGTTGTTTCACGTCGTTGTCCCGAGCGATATAATATACTGATAAGGGCTTAATAAGTTTCGCTATTCGGCTACATATAAGACCGACAATATGCAATTCAGCATATCATATTGTCATAACATGATAAAATCTAGTCGCTTCATCTGTACTGTACAATTTAAACTGACTTACAACCTGTGACACAAAAAGGTATTCTTGTCTGGTGTGAGAGTAGACAATTTTGTGGGTTAACATCTGCTTCATTTTTCTTGTCCGTTATTATTATATGGTCTTCAGCGAATAAGACGAGGCCACCAATGTAGTGTTGATAGTGAATAATAAAAAGCTTACTCACGTTTAGCGCTGAGTTTAATCAATACCACGTTAAATATAGAAATGGTAAAATACAATTAAGCACGATACAATATATAGGAGAATCAACTACAAACATATATATGTGTATAACAGAACAAGATAAATACAAATGTGGAAAGAAGTAGTAATGGAAGAAAGCGCATCGAGTTGCCAGCATTGACTTTTATAATTATAAAACGCCGTCGTCGAGGAAGCAAATGGAAAAACGATAGATTCTCACCGGTTCAGTCAACGGCGTTCGTTTATAAATAAACTAAATACTAATACTTATTATATAATATATGATTTGTATCTTATTGTATTGTAGTGTATATGTAAAATGATAAATAAATAAATTACAATATTGAAATATATAAATCACATATATAAATAATTTATAAATATAAATAATAGTTCCCTACAAACGAAAATTTCCAAATGTTAATGTACCTTGTTAGTATATACTTATTTAAATATAAATATTTATTTAATTAAGAATGTGTTATTTACTATTATTATACTCCTTACTTTTGTGCTGTTACTTTTATATAATCTGTTGAGGCTGTCGTGGCGCAGAGGCGCAGGCATGTGATTGTCACGCGACGGTTGCGGGTTTGAATAACTCTCGGGAATGAATGATTATTTATTAATATTCTCATTTCTTTGCTGTGTTAACAAAGCAAAAGCGTGGCGTTGAGTTCCGCCGCTTAACACGTAATACCTGGAAAATTTGGCGGAAAGTAGGTGACAGAGTGTCTTAAAACTAGGTTCCCTCTGCCCTGCGAGATAAACTAGAATAGACTTGTGATAGGTATACCTATATATGTAAATACTCTCATAAAACAATACAATATTCTATAAGAATTTACAATTTTAATCTTGCTGATAATGCTTTTCGATGTTATGTGTACTTTTTTTGTATTTGTTTCTCACTTTTTTTAAACAAAATCTCCAATAAGTCATTAGTTAAGTACCTATTGTAAATAAATCATATCTGAATGTAAGTAAAATATGTAATGCACTTAATATTGAGTCCGGATATTTGGAACAAACCACAGAAATGCATAAACAGATAACTCAACAACACGGCTTAGAGTGCAATAATATAGAAATATGTCTAAATTACTTGCCATACTACGATCGTCGGTTCAAGTCAGCTATAAGAAAAAGAGCTTTCTACCAGCATTTAAATCGACAACGAAATGCCAAGTGTCACTGTAGTTAAAAGACACTATACATTTTATATTTTTTCTTAGTGACTTCAAAAACTAAGTGACCATGTAACTGTTTAAAATATCTAGTACCTGAAGCGTAGAGGGTAGGGTGTGGATTTAATCGAGCGGAAGGCCACGGCTGGCTCGTTGCGCTATTTATACGTCCCCCGACCCTGCTGTCGCCAGATGAATATAGTAGATGCCCTACACCCTTGTACCGCTGCCTAAAATTTTTTTGAAACATTCTAGAGTATCTAAAAATTTTACACTTTTGAATTTGCATTGCCTGGTCATTTCATCATAGCAAATCTGGTAAATTGAAATTTGAGTACATAAGTAAGAAAAAGTATACGAGTAGATGCCCTCTCTTCAATTTATATTACACAAAGACTATTTTGGCGCAGTGAAATAAGCACAATTTTTTAACTTCACACCTTACCCCGCAGACACTTAGCAGGGTAGGCACAGCGAACCTGGGAACCTAGTAATAATTGAGCCTAGTAATAGTTGTAATTGAACTCATAACCTGTCGCGTTTACAGTCGCACGGCTTCGATAAGCAATTATAGTTAAGTGGTTTTACTGTATTTAAAATTATTTTTTAATTATGGGTGCCGACAGAATCCCCAAGAATCGTCTTATACAATTAGAGATTTTGAGATTGAGATTACTATAATTAAAATCTTTTTGTTTTTGTATTGCAGTTCAGTTTTATTATTACACTTAATATTGACCGACAAAACATATATATAACATAATAAATAATAATTATAATCGTTTGGTTGAACGAGTCCAATCTTAGGAGCTATTGATTCATATCTTAAGTATTATTCTCCTTTTATTGAGGAAGCCTATTCTATATGACATCACGTTAACCCACACTGTAAATGCGGAGTCATCGTGCGATGTCATCAGGTACTTAGAATATCATGTGTCCTAAACAGCTTTTAGTTTATTCCATTTGACCATGCGGGCGAAATCCCAAGTGAAACCAATTTTTATTCTATTAAACAAATGAAAAATACAATCATATTTACTTACTGGGAACTTAGAGTTAAAACACCCGCTCTTATTAAGACACTTCCATTCCTCACTTTTCCGCCTAATACTAATAAACACGGCGTTGAGTTCCACCACTGAGGTGGAACTCAACGCCGTGTTTGGCTCGTTACCATAGAGCAAGGAAATGAAAATATTAAATATTTCATTTCTTCAAGTGGGAATGGAACCTACAGCATTCTTTGTCGCGTTTGTACTCTTGCACCACGACTGGGCTTAAGATTTAAATAATTAAAACAATAAAAATTTGGTGCTAAAACGTAGTTAATTATAAATTTTAATGGATTTAGAATGCAGTGAGCCATTGCCCATTATTGTTAGCGTGCGAAGTAACGGTACCTACTCGGTCGGAAGTCCGTTATAATACAGCATAAACTAGTTTTTATCAGTTCAAAACATTTTCTTTGCTATTTTTTATTTAAAAAATGTTTAGTCAGTTTTCATTTACTTATTAACAACAATTAGTCCGCGTTTATTGAATACGATTAAATATATTTACATATTAATAGTGACTACATTATCTACTATTATTTAAAGAAATTGTTTCGTGTAGTAAGTAGTTTTGGCCATATGTGATTTTTTGCTTGCTATATTAGATTTATAAAAAAAACAATTTTATGTAATAACGAAACTAAAAGATCCTTCAACTGAATTTAAATAAGATTATTTAAAATTACATAATGTTTTTATGGTAGATCTCAAAGAGAACACGGGTTATCAACAAATTCACAATAAAAATAAACCAATCATTCGTTTTATCGCATTACGCTAAACAATGTTATTTAATCTTTATAAGATTCTCCAAAAGTAATAAAATATAATACGTGGTAAGATAATATGTAATCAGTTAAAAATATTAATAAACAGCTTACTCACTACACAGCTCCGCGTGCTAGTTTTCGAACGAGTCGTGTCATAATAGAAAAGAATATAAATTGTCAAAATCAAAAAATGATTGAAGAAACACGAAAGAAAACTTTTTTAGGATTTGATTTTAGTACTCAAAGGGTAAGATTTTTTCTTTTAATATTTTTTTTTACCAGTGCTATATTTTTCTGCCCTTACATAATATTTTTTAAACAATTACTTAACTAATTTAATTAAAATATTTCTTAAATTAAGTCACCGCTATTTGGTAAAATATTTTTAAAATGTTTAGGTTTTATAAATTTTAACATACCGTGTAGAAATAATCCTTGGCATTGTACAGTAAAATCTTATCATAGACATGATCTAAGATAAAATATGTTGTGAAAGTGAATGAAAATATGTTTTTTAACTTAAGCTGCAAGTGTCTAATCTAATAGTAATTAATTTTAAATATAATTATATTTATTATTAATTATAAAGATAATTGACCTGATGAGCTTAAATAAATATTATTTTGTTCTTTTCTTACAGTTAAAAGCTATTGTTATTGATGAAAATTATGTGGTACAGCAAGAGGCAGATGTTGAGTTTGATGTGGAACTTCCTGAATTTAGGTTAGACATTTTTCAAAACGCTTTCACTACCTGAAACCTGAAATATTTAAAACTTTTCAAATTTACTTATTAATTTAAATATATAATATTTCAATAGAACGGCAGGAGGTGTTATCAGAGGGGAGGATGGAGAGGTGACATCACCACCTCTCCTATGGGTAAAGGCTTTGGACATGGTGATGGATAAACTGATAGTGGCTGGAGTTGATTTCTCCAATGTAGAAGCTTTGTCAGGGGCTGCACAGGTATAATATCAAAAAACTACACTACACTTATGATTAATAATTCTTACTAAATACTTAAAAATATATTTTAAAGATAATATATAGTATTATATCCTATATAATATTATATCTTTAATATATTTTAAAGATATAATATTATATAGGTTAATTGTGGTCCATCCAACTGTATGTAAACATAAAAAGTGAAGTAAAGCCGAAAAAATTGCATATTTAAAAAAAATTGTACATAATATTACCACAGTAGTACCGCCATGATTAAAAAAAATATGCATCAAAAATAAATTTAAAAATGTGAGCTACTATCTATGTATTACCTAAAAATATTTCTAAAAACAGCAATAGTTACTAACTTATCTTATAATATTTTTTGCCCATACAAAACCATTTTTTTTCCAGCAACATGGCTCAGTATGGTGGGCAAAAGCTTCGGAATCTAAATTAGCTACCTTGTCTGGAGATCAATTCCTACATACACAACTCGCTACATGTTTTATAGTTGATTCTCCAGTATGGATGGATTCCAGTACTAGTGTGGATTGTAGGGCTTTAGAAGAATCTATTGGGGGACCTGAGGTATTAACCTAACCCTTTTAAAATCATCAACAATTAAGCAAATTTTGGAGGCTGTTGTGGCAGCACAGTGTTGGCATGTAAATGCGATGGTTGTGGGGTTGATTCTTACTTGATCAAATTCATTATTTTCATAGTTCTGATAATAAGAGAAAACACTGTTAAATACCACCACTTAACACACAATGTCTCAAAAATTCTGGCAGTGCATGGAGAATGGAGAATACAGAATAATCCTACAGCATTTAAAATTTTTATTAATATGTTTATTATATTTTATTATTATTTCTATTGTATTATTTTTTCTATCAATTCTTGTGAGGTGGGCATAAGGTGCAATATAGTTTTACACTGAGGTGACCATTATTGCACAAAATAGTTTTTGTGTAGCTTCATCTTTTTACTTTATACCAAAGTATAAAGGGGGAACTAGTGTTAACACACTTTTCCTTGTACCATTGACTTTTCGAGATTTTTTCCACTGAGCGGGAGTCGGACTCCACCATCGCTATTGTAAACAGAGGCTATGCTGCTGAGTCTCGACGGCCCATAGAAAAAATATCTTAAAACACATTTTTTTTTCAGGAATTGGCTAAGATCACAGGTTCAAGAGCATATGAAAGATTCACCGGTGTTCAAATAAGAAAAATGTATAGAACTAGATCACGGGCATATCAAGCTACTGAAAGAATTTCTTTAGTGTCTTCCTTTGCTTGTTCTCTTTTTGTGGGGAAAATTGCACCAATTGACCTTTCAGATGGCTCCGGAATGAATTTACTTGATATTCATAATAAAAAATGGTGTGAAAAATCTTTGAAAGTAAGAAGTTTTTAAAATATTTGGGTATTCCAACTACATAAAATATGTAGCCAACTCCATAAAATAAAAATAGATATATAAAATGTTGCTGGAAAATTGCTATGCTTAATTTTAAATATACAATTTTTCTTGAAAGATAACGGTCACTAGAGATATATATGGTATAAGTTGGTAAGCTGTTTTTTAGATAACTAACGTAATATGAAATTTATCTCTTTTATCTTCATTATTGATTCTTCATAGAATTGAAATATGCACATATTATCAGCGCAGGACCTTCTAATTCCAATTTTTTTTAAATTATAATAGTGAAAATGATTACTCGAAATATCCCTCTATCTGGTAGAGCAATGATAAATTAACTCATCAACGGTCTTTACGAAAAGTATCGAAAGCGAAAACTCGCAATGTTTGTATTGCTCTTTTAAAATACTAAGAAGCATATTTTAATATTTTTCTTTTGAAAATTTCAAAACAATAGTCATTTATGATGTTTTTTAACGTGTATGTAATAGAAAATTAGTTTGTTAGTAACTGAACTACTAACAGCAATAAAAGATACTTAAATTTTTTATTTTAGATACTTTAACATAGGGACCGTCGTCGGACGTGATGGCGCTGATTTGGTAAAACAGCACAATCTTGTAACTTTTTCAACTACTCACATGACTTTTAAGTCACTTTTTATTGTCTACTGTAAAAACATATTTTAGCATTTGGAAGGTCCTATACTGACGCTAACGATATTCTAAATATCTAATTTTTTTTTTATAATTTAAAAAATATAATTTCACACTAGTAGGAAAGTAAACTGCTTATTTATAAAACATATAAAAATACCAAATAAATATAAATGAATAATGCTTAAATCGTGAATAGTTCTAGACCATACTATTGATAACTATAAATAAATAATAGGAAAATAAGAAGAGGCCGTTGTGGTCCCAGGCGTAAGGGTGTGACTGTAACGCGACGGTTGTGGGTTAGATCCCCACTCGAGGAAGTGAATGCTTCCAGAAATCGGCGGAAAGTGGGGAACGGAGTGTCTTAACACTAGGTTCCCTCTGCCTACTCTGCTGTGTGCGGAATACAGCGTGACGCTGAGGAAAATGAGAAGCAAACATCATAATTGTATATTTATTGTTAATTTCTAAACTTATTTAAGATATTGAATTGATTGAGGTATATTAGTTCAAATCAAGTTCATTCCGTGACATAAAGTGCTGTATATTAAAATTAATTGAATTCGGCGGAAAGAGAAGAATGCAACTATGTTGATGGGAACGGAGCGTCTTAACACTATGTTCCCTATACTTATCCTGCTATATTCGAGAAGCTATAGCGTGAGGTTAAAAAAATAATGACTTTATAATTTTAAAATATCTCATTTATTCGGTTTTGTAGGTCTGTGGAGATGAATCTTTGAAGGACAAGTTAGGTGATCCTATTCCTACTGCCTCAGTAGTAGCAACTATATCACCGTATTATGTCCAACGCTACGGGTTCAAATCTGATTGTAAAGTGGTTGCTTTCACTGGAGATAATTGTTCTGCTCTAGCTGGTATGTACAACACTAATTATATCTTTTTTCTTTTTCTTTCAGTTTCACGCTGTATTCCGCGTGTAACAGAGTAAGCAGAAGAGGCCTAGTGTTGAGGCACTTCGCTTCCTACTTTCCGCCGAATTATGGAGGCATTGGGCATTGAGTGGGGGAACTCAACGCCGCGCTTCCAGAGCGATGGAATGAAAATATTAATATTTAATTTCCCCAATTGGGGATCGAACCCACAAGCTGTCGCGTTTACAGTCACTTGTGCCACAACTTGATTTAATATATGTATTATATATTTCTTTTTGATTTAACACATGATTCATTCATTAATAGGGTTTGTTTTAAGAAATCTTAAGAAAATAAATATCTTTTGTGCGATAAATTAAAAAAATATATTTTAAAGCTTTGTTAAAATTTATAAGAGTGGAAAGAGCACAATACTCATTCGATATAATAAGTCATATTATTCTATGATATAGGCAAGTTGTGGTGAAGTGGAACAAGGCTGCGACTGTAAAGCGACAGGTTGTGGCTTCAATTCCCACTCGGGAAAAAAAGAGATATTTATTTTTTTCATTTCTTCGCTCTGGCAATGAAGCAAAGCGAGGCGTATAGTTCCGCCATCCAACACCTAATACCTCCAAAACTCGGCGAAAAGTGAGGATCCGAAATATCTTAATGGGAACGAAGTGTGACACTAAGTTCCCAGGTTCCCTCTGGGTGCCTTCACGTTGCCTCTCTTCACGTTGTATCACGCACTTAGCCCCTACTATGTGCGTGATACAACGTGAAGAAATAAAAATATATATTAAATAAAATTACTAAATTAACTTGTTATTCGTTCATACAATTAAACTCTTATGTTGTAATCTGACTTCTTGATATCAAAAACTTGTATCTTATCTAGAATATCACGACATAATAGTCTTATAAGTGACAATCTCTAATGCTTTACAAATGTGTGATAAGATTATAGAAATACAAATAATATTATTACCACTCACTGTCGTCACCACTTTAAATGTAAGCACAGTTTTAACTACTTTATAAAATCCTAATACAATTAAAAGAAAGAGGTTTTGCCAAAAAAAAATTTTTTTTCAAACAATATAATTAATTATTATTATTGTTATTATTTCATCTCCTCGAGTGGGGATCGATCGATTTTACAGTCACACTTTTTGCCACTGCGCCACAATTGGCCTCGGGTTAGTTGAATACAAAAAGTAACCTAATACTTTTTGTTACTTTTTGTATTCAACTTGAACATTATTTTATTATTTCTTTTTTTTTCACCATGTGGTGGGAAATAGAAAAGGATGATGATGATGATGATGTTCAACAAGTCGTAATTGCAATAATTATGCAAATATTACTTCTAATACATAACTCCTAGGGCTCTAGTCAAATACAAGTAGGGTCTAACAACGCTTTATACGCTTTATGTGTTGCCATTGGATCCCTAAAGTCAAAGATTTATTAAAACAACTATAATGGATTAACAATGCTTATTACACTTTCCAGGACTTCGCCTCCGTTCTGGCTGGGTAGGGCTGAGCCTGGGTACAAGCGATACATTACTGCTAGGATTAAACTCCCCGGCGGCGCCCCTAGCCGGTCACGTACTAGTAGGGCCCACCAGCGCCCCCTATATGGCCCTACTCTGTTTTGCAAATGGATCCCTAACACGGCAAAATCATAGGGATAGATTAGTGGGACAGAGTTGGGAGGCCTTTAATGATCTGCTTCGGGCAACTGTTAGAGGAAATATGGGGTATATGGGTAAGTTATTGTTGTATATATTTAGTAATATTTATTCCACTTTTTATTCTACATATGCACTAGGATAAGCAGGTAGAATTTAGTGTCAAGACACTGTGCTTTCCGCGAGAAAAATGTAAATATTTCTTCGTACCTACTGCGAATCAGGCAGACGACTGCCTGTCTTCGCGATGGTTTTGGTCTCGTTCCATGATTTCATTTTAGGATTTATTTTAGGATTCTGTATCTTTTAAGGAAAAAATTATAAGATCACTTTGTTGTCCGTCCGTCTGTCAAGAGCCTATATCTCAGAAACGCTTGGAGATATCGAGTTGAAATTCGGTTTGAGTTTCAATATACTCAGGTTCCATAAGTTACTAAAAAAACGTATTTTTGAAAATACTTAAAAAAAAGATAAGATATTTATATAGCAAAAAACGCATATTTCAACATTATAAAAGGAATCAAAATTAATAGGGTACCTCCTGTTGATCTAAAATTAAGATGCAGCTAGCACTTACAGATAGTACTAATTCAGGAAAAAAACTATACATTTGTGGTTAGGTCTAAAAAAATGTTTGCCTTAAAAGGGGGGCAGAATTTAGTATTAAAGGCGCTTGTTCAAGTGAAGTATCAAATGAAAGGGCCCTTGCTCAGCTAAGCTTCTATTTCAGCAACACAGACTCGCGCTTATTTGGGTTTTTTAGGTTCATTCTATCTCCGGTACATAGTACGGTAGAGGCAGACAGTGCCGAGAAACCTAGTGTTAAGACTCTCCATTGCCTAAGCATCGAAAACATCGCGTGTTGGGTGGTAGAACTCAACGTAAATCTTTGTTTTTCAAAAATAAAATATAATTCGTCGGTTGGTGCGGTGGCCAGCTCCGCGAGAATAATGTACGGCTGACGCTTGTATGGTCAAGCAGGAGTCGATTTTCATGATAGGCTCGCGCACCTGAATTTCACCCACACATTTACACTTAATGAACAAAAATAAATAACTAAATTAAAAAGAATAACTGTGTCGAAAACGATCACAATGTCAATGCATATGTTTTGCAATAATATAAGAGAAGGCCTTTAATGTTATGTAGGTATACAATAATCATATTTAAATGACGACCTCGTCCGTAAACATAAGAATCTCGAAAGAAATAATGATTTTTACACTCATTTACAGGTATTTACTACGACACAGCGGAAATCCTGCCACGAGTGAAACCGGGCAGCTATTTACAAGCGAACGGCAAGACGGTAGAGCGTGTCGCACCACAGTTTGAGGCGAGAGCGTTATTGGAAGGACAGGCGGTCGCCAGGAGGGCGCACGCCGAAGATATGGGGTTCAAACTCGGTGAGAATAATCACCGTTTTTATATATATATTTGTGTGAAAAATGTTTTATCTCGTAACAGAGTAGGCAGTGACCAATGAGAATCTAGTGTTAAAACACTGTGTTCTCAGCTATCTGTTCGAATTCGAGATATGTCGTGTGATGATACTTTGTATGTGGCCTACATACACTTTGTATGTATCATCACACGTAGTTGTGGGTTCGATCTCCATTCGAGGAAATAAAATACTTATTTAAATGCATATTCCCAGAGCGGGCGTCGCGCGTGGTGGCGACGGGCGGCGCGTCCGTCAACGCGGCGCTGCTGCAGATATTCGCGGACGTCTTCAACGTGCCGGTCTACGTGCAGGTCTACCATATTTACAAATGATTAGCTATAATATCATTATATGAAGTTCAAATTAATAATATTCGAGGCAAGTCGTGCCGCAGGGGCACAAGAAATTAATTATTATTTAATAATATTTTCATTTCTTCGCTCTGGTACCAAGGCAAAGCGAATGACCTCCAAAAATTGGGAGTAAAATGGGGAACGGAATGTTTTAACTGTAGGTTCCTAGGTTCTCCCTGCCTACTCTGTGCTACATGTGGGATACAACGTGAAGCTTAGTTAAGTTCAGAAAAAAAAGGATTTTTATAATCAATATCAAGAAATTCTCTCGTTATAGGATCAGCACGCTAATGCCGCTCTCCTGGGCGCCGCCATTCGCGCTGCGGAGGTTTGGTGCGAAGAGAGCGGTGTTAAGCTATCTGGTACGTATTTTTATACTTTTGTACAGTACATTATAATTATATAGTATTCTTACATTTTATAGGTATATTTTAGTACAAGATTGTACACTTTAACTTGGCTAACAGCTCTCAACTCTGAGGTCCATCTTAGAATGTCGTTTTCATTCATAAATTGTAGTCCATTTAGCTTAGTCTGTCTAGCCTAGCTTTAGGAGTTAATATAAAAAAAGTGTAGGGTTCTTGGATTCTTTTAGAATTAAGATTTAAGATAAGATAAGAGAGAAGAGTAGACAGAAAAACCTAGTTCTAAGACACTACACTCCCCACGCACCGCCCAAATACCAGTGCGAGGATAAGAAAATAAATCATTCCCACATATGGGAATCGAACCCACAATCGTCGCATTTACAAATTGCGTCACAATGTCTTTATTATTTGATTAATTAATAAAAAAATGATATAATATTTATTTTTACCAATATAGGTTCTGAACCAACAGTGTCACCGGTAGCGAAGCCCTATCCCGATGCGGAAAGAATCTACGCACCGATGCTGGATAGATACAGGGAAATGATAAAAGACATTCCTACATTACAATAACTTGTATGAAAGGTGAAACATATTATTGTATAACGTAATTGGACAGTAAGCACGAAATACATCTAACAAGTGTAGGTTCAAATTTTGGTGTTTAAAATCAACACAGAAACTATCACATTAACACTGAAGTGTCGCTATATTGTAGAAAATCACTGTAAAAATATATTTTTTTTATTAAGTTAGAAGGTCTTCCGCAGTCATAATGATGATGACGTCCAGTACTGTCGACAAGTCGTGGCCGTCCTGAAGTTAGCTGTTTGTTGCCTGCGTAGATTTGTTTTAGAATTTTTCCTACTTTTGAATATTTTCTTCGCGAGTAAACAACAATGGGCAAAATTCAGAAAACTTAACTTCAAGGCGGCCAAGATTCTTAGACCAAACTGTATAGTAGTTAGGGAATTGTAGTTCAACATTGAATAAATTTTCTGGTCAAAATGTCTTCTCAAAAGCTGTAAATGTAAAACCTACTCTTTTTACTTTTAAGTAAATAAAAAAATGCTATTTTTATTATTTAATTCAATAACACTATTTAGTAATACACATTCCTAGCACCGACTAAAGTTAACTTAAAATCACTTTCACCTGCCAACACTGACTTAAAATATGTAAACATTAAATAATACACTAAGAAATCTCATTATTTATAAAAGAATTTATATTTTTATTCCATTTAAAATGTATTTTGTTTCTAAGCATGAATGAAAATAGCTAAAGCTTTAAAATATATATAATTTATATTCGTTAAATTCTTATTTTCAAGTTCCCTATTTGAAAATAATGTGATAATTATTTTGTTATTTTTCAATTATTATTAATAACGTTTACATTCCAAATTTATTTATTTGTTATCTTTTGAAATTTTAAGAAAATTTGTACTAATAATATGAAATCTGTGTTCTATTTCCACTTTAAATCCTATAAGATATAAAATGGCTTAAGTTGAAAAAACATACAGTCATACAGTCAAAGATAAAGATAGGACTAAATGTCATCTACACAGCAATTACCATGACAAATAAGTATTTTTGCTATTGTGTATAAAAATATATACATTTGGTACAAGTTAAAATTTGAGTACATTATATTTTTTTTGTTTCTTATTGACATTCCACAATATATTACCTAAATATACATTTTTTGTATATCGGTAAAATCTATTTTTGTACACATATTTATTTGTTATATAGAGAAATATATATGTATAATGCTTGTTAAAAATTTACACGTTTTTTTTTAATAAAAAGTTGCTTAAATAAATTGGTTTTATTTCCAATTCCCTAATCACGCTGCTCTATAGTATAATAATTATTAAGCTTATTGTTACTGTAAAAATTGTCATGTAAAGTTTTTTTAGCTTCACGCTGTATCCCGCACATAGGAGGATAGACAGAGAAAAAACACTCCTTTCCCCACTTTCCGCCTGTTTCTGGAACTGCCGCGCCACCAGGACAAAGACATAAAAATATTAAATACTTTTGCCTCTGGTGACTGGTCTCGCGAAGCATGTTATTGGCAAAAAAGCAGATTATCTTGGAGCATTTTATTGGCGTGATGTCATGACAACAGAAGAGAAGAGTTTTCTTTTTTTTTTATTAAGTCATACCATAGTTTCAGAAAAACTTTTAATAGAGATCTCAACGTTAGATCTGACTAGGAGACGCAAAAAGTTAGAAAAATTATAAAACGTATTACAAATGCTCGTTATTATACATACTTTTTTTTAACTTCACGCTGTATCCCGTACACGGCAGGACAGGCAGAGGGAACCTAGTGTTAAGACACTCCGTTCCCCACTTTCTACCGAATTCTAGAGGCGTGTTGAGTGGCAGAACACAACGCCGCGCTGTGCCTCGTCATCAGAGCGAAGAAGTGGATATATAAATTTAAGTAAATATTTCGTCATCGAGTGGGGCTCGAACCCACAACCACAGGTTTTACAGTCACACTTTGTGCCGCTGCGCCACGACTGTCCTCAATTTGTAACAATAATTATGTTAGGTGTTTTACAAAGGTCCATTTACCTTCACGTTGTATCCCGTATATATCAGGATAGGCAGAAGGAACCTGAGAACCTAGTAAGACATTCTTTACGCCGCCAGACATTTTCTGAGTCGCCGCGCCGCGAGCAAAGAAACGGAAATATTTAATGCTTGGACAGTTTAAGACAGTAAAAGCTTTAAGCTTGGATAGTTTTAATTTTAATCATATTTGGAACAATAACTATGACAATTTGACAATGTTAGTTAATGAAAATTTGATTAAGAAATATTGTAATCCTCTGAACTGTTTATTATTAGCTTTATGCTATATCCTATACGCAACAGGGTGAGCTGAAGTAACTCAGTGTTAAGACACTCTGTTCTCCACTTATCTCCGAAATCCCTACGCATTGTGTGTAGATTAGCGGAACTCGACGCTGCAATTTGCCTTGTGACCAGAGCGAAAAAATGAAAATATTAAATTATTTTTTTCCCCGAGTAGGATTCGAACCCTCGCCACGAAAAGCTCTAGATACTTTTAGATATTTTTCAATTTACTCTAATAACACTACTAAAACTAAGGCATAAAATGAGTGGTAATACATGGAGTCACAAATAAAACAAAAAAATGACATTAATTATTTATTCCACATAAAACATAGCTAATATATTCTTCATATTGATCGAACACTTCCTTATAAGACATGTTATTTCTTCCTTCCGCCTCTCTCCTTAACCTGCAGCTGTATGAGGGCTCCGGGCGGCACATTGTAGTACGCCAGAGAATTCGTGTCTTTGAAGAAAAGACCCTGGAATAAGAAATTTATAAATTAAGTAAATTAAACAGTATATAGTTAAATGTCTAAGTGAAAACATCAAATAGACATTTAACAGTTTTTTTTTATATTTAAGCTTTTTGAATTTAATTGATCTTGCCATTCCAATTGCAATGAGAATGCATTTCTAACTTAAAATAAACGGTACTAACATTCTAAAGCTTGTTTTTTGTTTTGTAACTAATCGATATCTATACAAGGACGGTTGAAGTTGAAGGTTAAATTGGCTTAAACTTTAGTTTTCAATATATTATGCACATGGTAATTGATTAGAACAGTCACAAATAACATTAAATTACTACATAAAATAAATTAACTAATTACGCATATTTTAAAACCTTCTGACCTCATTATCCCGCACGGTAGGCAGAGGGAACCTGGTGACAAGACACCCATAATTTACCTACCTCATAATGCAACTTCTGTTTCGCAGTGGGCATGTTAGTGGATCTTTGCAATATATTCTTCAGCTCCGCGACGGGCGCTGATAGCTGCACAGATATTTGCAAAGTGCGCCCATCGAGACGCCACTCGCTGCGCTCAGGAGCTGATGGAAGCACAATCTGGAAGAGTATTTATAGTAGAAATTACAATTTATTGTGTTTCTCTTAATGGCACTACAAAAAAATTTTTGATCGGGATTAAGTGATCATATTGGATTTTGTATATTCCTAGAGGAAATTTATATATATTTTTTTCTCCATATCGTATCCCACAAGGGTATAGGGAAATAAAAGGAGGAAACGGAGAAACTTAGTGGTAAGTGTTAAGACACTATGTTCCTCATGTTCGTGCATTGCCCAGTTACCGCGCTTTGTCTAGATACCAGAGTGACGAAATGAAAACCATTTATTTTTATTTATTTGATTTAGTGTATTTTCAGTAAATAACATGTTACACTTCTATTTTTTTAAATAAAATCGTTACTGCTCTTTATAAGCGGAATGTCTTAGAAATAGTTCCAATTCAATTATTAGTATAGTTAATTTTAACATGTATACAAATCAAAGTAAAAAAATAAACCAACCTGCAACGGAACAGACCCAGGATGGGATGCCAACCACGACTGCTCCGACTCCAGGGCGTCCTCTGTCCTCGCTCTCTTCGCAGCCGGCTCGTCGTCCTCCACACCCGGAATCCCCGGCGCACCCGGGGGACCTGGGGGACCCGGCGGACCGGGAGGTCCTGGCACCGGATACCCAAACGGTACCGGGGTAGGTATTAATGGAGGACGCGGTGCCATGGGGGGTATAACCATGAGAGGGGGAATGGGTTGTAAGAGCACGGGCTGGGGAGCGCTGGGGGCGGGCGCTCGCGGCGCGGGCGGTGGAGGAGGTCGCGGGGGTAACTGGTTTCTAGAGGACGGAGGAACGGGTTTTGGTCCTATTTTCTCTTTTTCCTCGTCCGGGAGGAGGCCTTTGACCTGTGTAGTAATTTATTGAATAGTTATAAATTAAAATCATTGGTGGTATATTTAGAATGATTAATTAAATCTTATCATAAAAAATTAAAACTCGTTTAACACTCTGATCCAACCAAAATTTTTTTTAAAATGATGGAAATAAAAGGAAAATAAAGATATTTAAAAAAAATAATAATCCACGCTTATGTTAAAGCTCCGTTAGAAATCAAATATTAAAAAGAAATTCAATATTTTTATTTAATATTTTTTTTTTTAAAAATCTAAATGAAACCATATTAAATCAAAATTTAACCTTATGTATCTGTTGGATCTGATCTTCCAAAGTTATATGAGCTCGAGCCGCTCTAGTAGCGGCTTCGACACTCGACGTGTGACCATCCCAAGTCACTCTCTCATCTCTTCTCTTTTCTTCTTCCCCTATCTTCTTACCAATGGCCGTTTCTTCATCACCCACACCAAAGATATCCGTACGACGTTCTGCCAACTGTTAACATTTACATTAATATTATAAGCAAGATAATTATTAATGTATCTGAATTTTTTATAGCTTCACGATATCCAACAAGTATCACGATAAACAACAACAAGACAGTGTCAAGATACATCGATCTCCACGCACGACTCAATTCGAGAAATTGCGTGTTAAGTGAGGGAACTCAACGCCACGCTTTGTCTTGTTACCAGAACGAGGGAATGAAAATAATCATTCCGTTGAGTGAGAATCGAACCCATAACCGTCACATTCAACAATGGTAACATTTTCATATTATCAATTGAATATTCACAAAGACAACAATAAAACTTTAATAGTGACCTGTTTCAATGAAGCTTCGATAGCTGCGCCAGGTGCCAAAGCTTCATCGCGATCAGACCTTTCAGCGGCCGCACGATCTCTTTGTTCCAGCCAACGAGGGTCCAAAAGACCGATTCTCATGTGATCAGCCACTTTGTTTGCTGGAATCTTCTCTCCCGTAATAGGTGACACCAGCCATTCCTCACTGGCCGGCGTCGGCTGAGCCCGAGCCCGCTTAGGATCGTACTTCTTGACAACCACACGATCTGGTCGAGGTGGTAGTGGAGCTTCTTCTCCAGACCTTGGAGGTTCTGGAGGACCTTCGTCATCTGATGAGGAACTCTCCTCTTCCATGTCTTGGACACGATTATCATCTGGCCGTTGTTGTTGATGTGTTCTGTCCTCCATTTCAGCTAAATCATCATCAGATTCGGATTCCGTTTCAGATTCCAATTGCATCTCTGTATCATCTTCTTCATTACCGTGGGTGATATCTTCACCACGTTCTTGGGCGAGTACCCGAGCACCTACTTCCAATGGAGTGGTAGGTGGTGGAAACTCTCCAGGTTCCCCAGCTGGATAATCCACAGTTTCCACTACAACAAAGTCGTGCCAGTCAATTGAGGCATAAGCGAGTCGTTCTTTTTCTATACGGGCTTCATCTGCAGCTTTACGTCGAGCTTGGTGAGAATGCCACGCTGCCCTACTCCTGGACTGTTCTAGTACCCCACTTCGTATTTCTCCACTCAATTTCGTTACTAATTCTTTCGGGGGCAACAAAACTTTAGTATATTGTTCTAAAAGCCTTGTAAAATATTGGAAGAGGGAGTGTTGCGGACGCAAGAAGTCAAATTGGTGATTGCGTTCTTCTTTCTTCATTAAATCTGTCAAAAACTGCCTACCATTTCTGGCCACAAATTGGGCAGTAAGTTTAACAATATCAAGCTCAAGTGCAGAGATGGATGGTGGGTCAGCAATGAATTCAAAATCTGCTGGAGGATCCCTGGGTGGTGGAGGTTCAGCCGGAGCTGCCGCTTTAAGGAGCTCCTGTTGTCGCGCAGCTGTGGCCGGAGCAAGTCCAGGTCGCTGGATTGGCGGCCCAACTGATGGTGGATCAGGGCCTGTGAAGTTACCTTGTTATTATAATAAAAGATATATTCAAAATTTATGATAGTACATTAAAAGAAAAAATGTATCAATGAAATAGTACCTAAGTTATGAGTTATATTTAGGTTAGTAAGGAGTATATGAGTTAGTAAGTTTTTGTTTTTATGAAATACTTTCTATGTGAGCTTTTACAATCTTGCTATGCATGTTGATTTATCCCATAGAGAATAATTAGGAAAACATTGTTGACTGATACTAGTCTCAATATCTTACTGATTAAGATCTTAACATTGTAGTTACTTACTGGATGTGTACCAAAGGTACACTCAAACCTTAATTTTATTTACCAATAAAATTCTTTATATACCAATATAATATACACCATTTTTATAAATAGAACTTATTTTCAAACATTTATAACATACACTTTACCTATCATTGTGTTATGGCAAATTATAATTTTTTAACACAAATTGTAGTCTATTCTAATATATATGATATATGCTATATGAGTGTTAATTTCATCTAAATCTGTTCAGTAGTTTTTGTGTGAAAGTGAAACAAACATCCATTCTCATAAACTTTTATAGGATATACCATATCTTTTAAAATAAAATTAAAAATACTTAAAATTGCAATACCTATAGTCATCATTTCTACTTGAGACAAATAATAAACAAAGTTTCTCAAAATTATAACAAATATTAATCAATATCCCGCACACAGCAGAGTGGGTTTGATTCCTACTTGAGGAGATAAAATACTTATTTACATTTATATATCACACAATGCCTCCAGAATTCAGCGCAAAATGGGGAAAGGAGTGTCTTAACACTAGGTGCCCTCTGAAGAATGAGGCATGAAGCTGATTTGATTTATTTTATTTAACTCTATAAATTGTGACCTATATGTTAATCTTTTGATGGTTTGCTCATCTCCCTGAATAAGGTATAATTACAATTATATAATTGAATTAAGCAGTTACAACAAAAAAGATATCTTTTTGTAGAATTAAGTTTTAATCATTGTCTGTTAATGAAGGTCCAGATAAAGTAACTGGTTTCTATTACATGAATACTAGCAACATATTACAGAATATGGACATGAGAAAAACTATGGTGTGCACCCAAATAACAAGAATTCAAAAGATTTTATTGGTAAGAATAAATTATTTGCCTAGTCTGGCACTTCAATTTATTTACACATCAAGTTATTTATTTTAATAGAATTTAACAAATTTATATTTCCATTTCTTTGCTCTGGTGTCGAGCTAAGCGTGGAGTAGAGTTCTGCCACTCAACACGCAATACCTCCGGAATTCGGCAGAAGGTGTCTTAACACTAGGTTCCCTCTGCCTACCCTGCTATGTGCGGGATTGATAAAGTTGATTTAATTCAATTTAATTTAACAATTAGCAAAAATAAAATAGGTATGGTATTATTTGTTTAGCATACATTGGTACAATTGTAATTGATGGGTTTTAATATGCCATTAACTATTTTTATTAAAGAATATATTCTGCTTACCCTTTCCTTCTCTTATTTCCTTTACTTTATGTTGATAATAAGCATTATATGGATCTCCAGAATTAAGAAAATTAAACTTGGCATTTCCAAGTTCATTTTGTCTAATGCGAGCTTCAAACTCAGGCCCATTTCTAGCTACGAAGCTGGCTGTCTTGTCAACAATATCTATACAGATTGGTTAAGGAAAATATTAAAGTACAACAAAAAAATATAAACATTGTAACGATAAACTAATCACAATCACATGTTTTTTTTTTAACATTAGTACATTGTCATTGTAGAGAGAGAGCTAATAATAGAACAGTAGGGCCAGGCCTTTATTATTTACAAAGCCTGAAAGTAGTCTATGAATATTAGGAGCAAATAATATTTTTTACGCTTTAGTATAATAGATTCATAAGCACTTGTAATTTATTAGAGTTCAGAGGTGTCTGGCAGGGGGTTACAACCATGCTAAGTGTTTAGCAATGGATAATGTCATTTCTAATATCATTGTCAAGAAAATATAAAAAAATTGAGCTTTATAATTTAACTTGAGTTTGGTACTATTTTTTGCATATTAGTAATCTAATAACTGCCATAGTAACCTCCAACGGAAACTCCATATCCACTCTTTATAGTACAAGTGTTGGGTGTATGCACAGAAAATTTCAGGCTTTATAAAACGGAAGTCTGGCTTCTATCAGCTCTTAGAGTGTTGGCTTTATAAGCTTAAATGCTTGGTGATAAACCATTTAGGAGAAGAAAAAAAAAAGTATATGTTAATTAAATTAATATTCATGCTTTATATATTTATAAAACTAAAATAATATGTTGTTTAAAAAAATATATTATGATGGTTATGTGCAAAACGGCTTACTTCAAAACATCACTTGTCTGAAAACCTAATACAGTTGCATCAACTGTGTGTACCGTGCTACGATAGCAAAATATAAATTAATTATTAAAGGATACTTCTAACTTCAGGTGGTGGATAGATGATTCCTATAACTGGCGCGGGTGGTGGTTGAGGTTCTTCCTGTTGCACCTCGGGTGCTTGACCCGGAGGGAGCATCACGTCGATCGAAGGCATTTTAGCCTTCGTTGAGTTTTGAAGTACTCACAATTTACTTAATTTCTTTATATAATGAATCAAAATAATTCACAACACATAAAAACCGAATATTGATACACGCCACATTGCACAGATAAATATTTATATTTTACAGTACAATACAGATTACAGAATTACAGGTAATTAATTAGATAGTTACCGACATAAATAAATTCACTATGGATAAAAAATAAAATGTTCAGATTTTTATCGCGAAAATAAAAAAAATATTTAGAAAAATAATAATTTTATACTAGAGATTATATAGAAATTTTATCAATTTTCTAGTGAAAACAATAGCCAGATATTGATCGATATAGCCAAAGCTTACTGGGCCTACAGCTGGGCTGAATAAAAATCGTGGAATGAACACAAAAAACCAATAGTTTTTTATACCATAAAAATGTCTAATGTTTTTCATTAAGAAGTCTACAATTTTATTACTTTTTATTCAAAGAACAAAATTATTATATTTATACTCGTTATAGTAATTATCTTTGGGTAGCGGAAATTTGTAAAAATCTTCCTACAGAGATGCTA
>DWAO01000256.1:0-29048 GCA_018230605.1 Heliconius congener | reverse complement strand
ATTAAGCAAATAATTCTGTGGTTTAAGCGGGCGAAGCCGCGAGCGGGTCGCTAGTAGAATAATATAATATTACAAAAATATTCAAAGGAATAAATGATAATTTATTAATATTTTCATTTCTTCGCTTTGGTACCAAGGCAAAACGCGGCGTTGAGTTCCGCCATTCAACATGCAATAATTCCAAAGTTCGGCGGAAAATGGGAAACGAAGTGTCTTAACACTAGGTTTCCTCTACCAATCTGGTATTAAGCGGGTATAACATTATTATAATATTGATTAGAGGCCGGTCGTGGCGCAGAGGTACAAAGCGTGATTGTAAAATCGACTGGTTGTGGGTTCGTTCGTCGTTCGTTCTTCGCTCTGGTCTCCAGGCAAAGCACGGCGTTGAGTTCCGCGACTCAGCCTGCAATGCCTCCAGAATTCGGCGGTAAGTGTCGGAACGGAGTGTCTTAACACTAGGTTCCCTCTGCCTACACTCTGTGCGCGGGATACAGCGTGAAGCTGATAGAATATTCATATTTCATTGATAAAATAATAACGCAATCTAACAGTTAATAAGCCAAGCGATAGAAACCTGATTTAGTACCGCCACTTGTAATTGAAAACCTTTTGGTATTTATTTGAATCGTAGTCGGCTTATCTAGCTGTTTATACGCCAGCCTACACAAATCTAAAGATACAGAGGGAGAATACACGAGACTAAATTGTACAGATAGACAAGCACGAGCGTTAAAATTAATATATATTTTATAATAATTTTAGACGATATAAAGATAACTGTTTTTATACTTCACTTAAAATTTAATAAGAATATTTTAAAATTATAGCTAAGAGTTTTATTATACTAAAAGCTTTACGAGATATTATTATCGATTTCGAATTAAAATGTGATACATATTTTAAAGCAATTTACATACAAATTACATATGTATTTTGTTTAACATTAATGATATTAAATTTATTTCAACGAGATTTACGCTTTGTCTCGTATATAAAAGGATATTTGGAGATAACCTTATGTCAATATAATCGCTTTTCCGCTTTCCACCTGAGTTCGGGACATTAAGTGTTAAGTGGAAATAGACAAAAATACAATTGGTCTTTCCTAAACAGAGAATGAAAATATGAAAATAATAACAATTCACCAAAAGGGGATCATATCGATAACCACAATTGTTACAGTCAGGCGTCTCACTAATTCACGGTAGTCTATTTTTAATTAATATAAAGTTTTAGAGACTAATTTAAACATATCTTCATCACACTACAACACTGCATCTTGTACATAGGAGAGGAGGCAGCGGAACCAAACCAGGGAACCTAATATAAAGGCACTCTGTTCCCCATTAAGATACTTCCATTCCCCACTTTCCGCTGAGCGGCGCCGCGCTTTGCCTCGTTACCAGATCAAGGAAATAAAAATAGTAAATATTTCATTTCACAATTGCAAATCAAACGTCGCGGTTATCTTATTTAATCACAACCACGACGACTTACAACTTATTTTTATAAGTTACATAATATAATAAGGTCGGCCGTGGCGCAGGTGCACAAAGTGTGACTGTAAACGCGACAGGTTGTGGATTCAATGCAGACTCGAGGACATGAAATATTTATTTAAATTTATATTCTCATATCTTCGCTCTGGTGTAGAGGCAAAGCGCGGTGTTGAATTGCCACACAACACTCAATGCCTCCGGAATTCGGCGGAAAGTGGGGAACGGAGTGTCTTACCACTGGGTTCCCTCTGCCTACCCTGCTGTGTGCGGGATAGAGCGTGAAGCTGATTTATTTTTTTTATTTAATTTTACATATTATACTTTTAAAATTATATTCCAAGACCACACAATATACTCTCCTATGTTTTAAATACTTAGTCTCTGTAATAATGGCTGAGCATTGCAGATGGAAAATAGCGGGATTCATTTTAATATGATCAGGATAATTTCAAGATACTAAGTAAAGTTAAGTAATGCAAACAGTTCTGAGAACTACCGTCTTAACGGTAATGTGGTGATCATTCCGGATGGCGTGGAGATTAAAACAAGGTTTTATGGGAAAACTTCTATTTGGTTTGTTTATTTTATATTTTTCCATTGTGCATACTTTGTAACGTAAATAGGCACGCGTATAAGCGTGTACTACTATATATTTGTATATTAAAAACTTTCTGTATATTTGTATATTAAAAACATTCAACAGGAAAAAAATAACCTATATCCATTCAATCTATATATATTAATACGTGATGCAAAAACTTTGTATCCCTTGTTACGAAAATTGTACGCACCGAGGACTACGTAAATTTGTAGTTATTTATTTTAAAGAGAAAGAGGAGTGCAGAATAATATTTTTAACATTTTTTTTATAAATTAAACATAGCACACACTAGCTTATGTTTGACGATATACACATTTGTACAAAATAACGTAAACTTATAAAATAACATAATATTATAAAATTTATATATTAAAAATCCCAAATTAATATTAGATATTGTTAGAGAAAAGGATTACTGTATGTGGAGGTAAAGAACCAAAAAGGAGGACAAAAGCTAATGTGTTTTTTTCATTGACTATGTCCAAGAAAACGAAATATTATTTTTAACTGTTCTTTAGACTTTATATCATTTATTACTTGTAAAGGATTGTAACAATTTTTTTCACAAAAATATCAGTAGATACTAAATACAAAATAAAGTATTATATTTTAATAAACAATATAAAAAATGTGAACAATTTGATTTAATATTAATGTCACATTAATATGAAATAATAAACATTAATTCGGTATTAAGAAGTTGCTTCAAATCTGGCGATATAAGACTTCACTAACGTCAAAGTCAAGTATGTGACTACGCATCGTGGGAAATACTCGTATAATGTACAGCCATCCCATGACCCTACAACGGTACGATGCGAGCGATTACGCAACCCGTTCGATTGGGCCCTACTGTTACTAGTACTACTACTACTACTATGCTGAAATAAAAAGTCAACTATGGGAAAAATATTAGTAATGCAAGTATTAGAGGGCGTTGTAGCTCGGTGAGTAATGTCTCTGTAAGCGCGATGATTATGGGTTCGGACATAATCGGGGACAGTGCTTGGGGTTCAGTTCTGCGACCACGATCCAAAATAGGGAGAGCAGCGGAAAATAGAGTGTTTCGACATTTAGTCTTACCTGCTTACTCATCTATGTAGGAAAAAGTGAAATTTGTAAAAAAGTATAGACTGTGAATACTAGTAATAAAATTACCGCTACGGTATATAAAATATTTTAACTATTATTATACTAATATGGTAATAATTGTAATACAATAAAAAATAAGTTTCTCTGATAGGAAACCTTTTTACAAAATAAAAAAACAAACAGGTAAAAATTTCCGTCTGTACGTATTTTCTTTGAAAACTGTTAGATACACTATTCGAAGCGGGCGTTCCGCAAACACTCAGCTATGTAATTTTCTCGTTAGGTCACACCGCCGCTTTTAGCTGTATTTTGTATGTTCTCAATACAATCATGTTTGAATTTCGTCTTGCAGGTAAGAAATTTGTGCTTACCTGCTGTATCACAATATATTATTTTCTCATTTAAGATATATTGATATAATGAAATCGACATTATTATTGGCTAACAATAAAATAAAATATAATTTACATTAACAATAATAATAATAAAAACTTTCGAAGCGTATATTATATTACCAATAAAATAAGAAGTTCGTATCTAAAGTATACATTTTCCGGTTTAGAATCCCGTCCTATGCTAATGTTCCCAATTAGCCGGCGGGCATAGTTGGACGAAAACCTAGCTATTTCTGCAGCTGCTATTATTGTATCCTAGAACTGTGAAACGCCGACAGCAATGTTGAAATGGACTTTATCTAGGTGCCCTAATTTCGATCCCAGGACTTTGTACTGAGTGAGTTTTGAAATAAAATAAGGTTGTTTGTAATTATTAATTTTGCAGAATATTAAGTAAAATTAATGTTTTATCAGCTTTCATTATATTTTTACTCAACATGACATACCTAGTTGTTACAGTGCGCACGATGTGTATAAGTCCAAATTGTATTTTTTTAATCGATTTTTTGTTCTATAGGGAGGAGTTTCTATATATAAACATTATATTTTTTATAGGTGTCCGTCAGTTGGAAATTAAAATTCTTGATTTATTTAAATGAGCTTGCTTCCCCTTTGCCACCAGATTAGGATCTGATGATGGAATCTCAGGAAAATCGAGGGAAACCTTTAAAATTTTTAGGCATGTTCTATGTATTTTATATAATTTCTTATAAGAATCAGATATTTGTTTCCTATAATCATTATCTAATGAAATTGCTGAGCTGATAATGATAGAAGATGCAGGTCCTAACTTAACAGTTAGGAATTAGTAACATTTTTTTTTTAATATTACCAAGGACTTACATAGTAGCTAGTGATGTATTATCGAGTTATTCGGCTAATGATGGAAGATACAATTCCTCAACTGCAGCTCGTTTAGTTGTCTCTTTGTTCTTTCCCACATTAACTATGAATAAATTAATTAAAAAAGAGTAAAGTTTTGCTTAATTCCAGGTACAATGAGGAATTTGATTTTTTTTTTATTATTATTATTATATCATAGTACAATTATAAAAATGTAATACCTATTTGATTATATTAGCAGAACAGGCTGATGATCATAATACCGATAAATTTAAAAGTCTACCTATGACTAAAAAGAAGTCTTTCTAACAACAATAAACGATAATTTTAAAATAAAACAAAAAAAACTTTTTTATATAAAATACGGCAAAAACGATGCATAAATGCTAGTAACTGTGATTAAGTTGACTTCTTAACTCAATTATTAATTTCAGCTTAAAATTTCTACGCGATCTTGAGAAAAATGGTCTAAACAGACGGACATATGGGCAACGAAATGATCTTATAGGATTCGTTTTATTTTTTGAGGTACGGAATTCTAGAATACCAAGTCTATACAACAACATTCAGAAATTACTCGATATCGAAATGTTAGTGACAAATCACCTTATTTTACACCTTCCGCTTATACATCACATTGCATGCTAAATCAAATCCTTAAATTTATCACGATATCTGGCTCAGTTAACAAATAATAAACCTTCTAGATAGCTTGTCTGCATAAGTCAATGCTTTGCATTAACGCATAGCCCCTTATTCTCTACTATAAAATAATCGCCCCTGTAGGTTACATTGGGTACAGCTTGAAACTAGATAATAAATTTTGTATTTATCGATTGTTTTGTATGAAATTTACTTGATAAGAGAAGTCTTATTTCTAAATAACAATAACAGTATTATGGTATAAGTAAGACAGTTGATTGTTACTATAACGTTATATAACCTATAGGTACAACTTAGTACATTTCCTATAAAACATGCCGATCTATAGCAAAATCTTATTTGAATGGAGTGAATGAGAAACGGACGAGTCTATCTCATTGGAATATAAGTTGACAACTTAAGACTCTCAAGTTGTAATGGAGTGCGCAACAAATCACTCGTTGCATACACTTTTCACGTACCGTGAGGTTTGAATAAAATATTTGTAGCAATTTCTCAGAATTCTCAAAGTGCAATTGAAAATCTTTGACAAGTACACCAAAGTATAATTTTTTCAAGAATATTTTTTTTGTATATGAAATAAACAAAAAATGCTAAAAAATGTAAGTAGGTGCATTTTATAGTTTTAAATTTGTATATACATTCATTTTGTATAATGTTCTCGTTATACAGCTCTCTGTTTCTTATTAGAAACTTGTCAATGAGTAAAAATATGTTATATCATCTTTGTTGAAGCAATTTTTTTCCTAAAAAATCTAATTAAATACTTATTGGATATGACACTGTTGTAAGTTTTACGAGTTTATATAATAAAGGTAAAATGATAAAATAATTCCATTAAGAAATTCTATTTACTAAACTATAATTAATAAAATATAAATGCCACCTAGTACTTACACAGTAAGCTACCAACTTACCTAAATAGGTGATTTTTCCATTTTCATATTTTTTGTAAAGATTTTCGTAAGTATATTTATGTACTCATCATATAAGCAAGGTAAAGATAAATAATTTCAGTTTATTAGATGGATTCGAAAAATTAATTCAAAAATTTTTTTTTGCTTCACCTACACATTTTATGCAATAACTTAGGTTGACTGGAAGAAAATGCTATATAGCGTTAAATTTAATTCATTAAAATGTAATGTAAATTAATTATTGTTAATGTATTAAATTTTGTACAATAAACAATCAAAAAATAAAATAAATACTTTTCCCTTACATCCAGTTTAATGAGTTGATTATGATATCACATATCTCCCGATCGCATCGCATCGATACACAGTCAGATGAGGCCACATATCTTTGTAGGTATGTAATCATATAAAATTACAGCAAACGATATGTCATGTGTCAATGATGTTGATAAAATAATGATAGGTCATTTATTAATTTTTATTTACCATACAAGACTACTGTATGTCCACACTTTTTATTTATAACTTAAATTATTTTTGTATTCATTTTAAATAGCCTTTTTGTCCAACAGTAATTGAGATAGGCTTAACTCAGGTACAAAATAAAAATATAAGTTTCACGATCTGTTTAAATTGTATCGTGTAAGATTAATATTAGTTACTGGACACGAACGTTTTTAACAAAAAATAAATAGAAACATAAAGGGACAGCAGAGATCGGGCGCAATAAGTAATGGACCGGGCTCGCTGCGGCCATCGATTGCGCGCGTTATCTCAATAAAGAGCAACAGACTGCGTTCATTAACACTTTGACACAGCGCAATCATAAATTGTGGAACCCTGCCGTGACCCCTTGCGCCTACCCCACTGCACACCCGCTACCTGGCTCTCGGCCCGCATTCTACTTTTTGCCGTTTTCATTGTTTTTAGTAGACTCCATAAAACCGTAACGGCCCGATCTCCGATACGAAGGCAGGTGCTATCCTTCACACGTTTCCATGTTAATTGTAACATTTTTTTGACAAATTGTGCGTTACAAATATATTACAATTTCTGCAAATTAAAAAGCAGGTGTGGAAAATGATCACTCATCGCTGTTTGTCTTATCTCACTTTCTTTATACACACGATGACCACCGACCGAATATCGAATCAATTTCAATGGAATCTTGACATAGGACCGATAATATTTTTTTTTCTGGGATGTGTACAAGAAAAATAAATTACGCCAAACGATAAAAGCCGACGTCATTCATCAACAAAGGTAATTTATTCTTAACAGGTAAGAATATAAAATTAATGTGAGTAATTCCCAGCGACGAGATCAACAGTACTAACTGTCCAAAGCTATCGCCAAGTACATAAAATATGGTACCCAAAAGTTACAAACATGGGAAGTCATTAAACCAACCGGCATGGCACTTAGGATACTCCTATAACTGTCTGGCCAAGCATAGAGATCAATATCTCAGTGGCTCGCTGCCAAATCTTTTTAATATCGTCCCAGACGCAACTGGAGAGTGGTTACGAGCGATAACAACAAAACTATTACGTGAAGAATTCGTTTGCGAATTGGTCAGACGGCTGACAGTATCAGTAGCTAGGTAAATTTTGTTATGCAGGAGACAAGAGGAAATCTTGCGTAAAAATGCCTTGTTTGAAAAATGTTGAGACGGAGATTTCCATGGTGTCCTCGACAAAGTTTCCAGAGATTTCTTGCGGTCACGGCCAACTTTTAATGAGCACTGCTTCGGCCTGATTTCTAAGGATCTCGAGTTATAGTTTGTGAAAATTAAGTGGGCGTCTGCGTAAGATATATACCTCAAGTTGTTTTGCATATATAATTTCTCATTTTGTAAATTATAATTAAAAAAGGTTCGTTACTTTAAAAATAATGACGCCGTATCCTCTGCCTACCCCGCTATATGCAGCGGCTTAAAGCTGAGAAGAAGGAGCTAATGACAAAATAACTTATTATTTAAATACTGTAACATTAGGCAAGTATCCTTCTTGCATCACTTTGTTATGTACTTTCTATACATTTTCTATACATTTAAAGACCATTTTATATTTAACGGCAAAATAATGCAGATCTTTTCTAAAAGTAACAATATGTACCTAAATAACAACTTATCTGATAACCATTTTGTGCCTACAAAATGTTAGTTCCTTAAAATTAATACCTCAGTAAAAGGTGTGTGAATAAAGGCGTCAAGTTTCACACCGTGTCGCTCCTGCAGCCCCAACAACGATATAAACACTTATTATCATACAACAAACAATGACAAAAAAATCTATAAACTCGAGCTCTAATGACTCGATAGTTCCTGGGATGAATGCCAACTAAATTAGGGAGGAAATAGCAATAAAACAACTTTTGTAGAGGTCTATTCGGTAAAGAAGTAGACGTTTAGTCTGTTAAATGAATACAAATTAAATAACATAGTGAACTTTGTTAAGTTTTAGATTAGGTTTTAATATTTATTTTTCTTTCTACATCTTTCCGAATTTTGTAATATTCACAGAGAGTACGTAGATTTAAGTTATTTTATCCTGTAGTTTTGCTCAGAAGAAGGTGGATTTGAGTTCCAAAAATTATGTTCAAATCCGTTCTAACCGTCTCGTCATAATGGCACCAAAAACATGTTCTTTTATAGTTTTTTTTAAAACAACTGTTGCAATTGACGTACAAAAAAATTTTTCGTCTTAGAAAAAAGTGTCTTTAATATATTAAAATTTATCATCATATTAAATCATATTAAAAAAAATTTTTCGTCGTTTTAAACGAAGTGGGATTTTGTACTTTTTCTAATTTTTTGTTTTCTAAAAAAGTGTGGAATGTAGCAAATAAGTACTTAATAATTAAACTAAGTTTACTTAAACTTAGCACACTTTACTATACACAATTTAATTTAATTAGTATCTAATAAACGTATAAGCAAAGAGTATATTATAACTAAAATAGCATTCTCACTCTTGTCAACAATTTTAACATATTTAGTAAACAAAAAACATCCTAAAACGTTTTAAAGCGATGTTTTATTCAAATATTACGAATACTGCTTTTTAAAAGAAAATTAATAGAAAGAAGTTATTCAAAACACATTTATCGTTACAGCATCAGCATAGAAATGTATGGTGATCTAGTAGGAGCTACCGAACGCGTAATAAAATTTGTAATATTATCACGAACAACAATCTGGGCGGTAAACAAGAGATTTTGTGCATTTATATACGTGTACATGAACATAAGAATATTTTACAATAAAATTACTACGTCATAGTAACATTTTTGTTTCAATTTCACGCTGTATCCCGCATGTAAAAGCGGTCTCCACTTTCCGCAGATTTCGGAAGGTTTGCATTACTTGTTGAAAGGTAGAACTCATTCATTTTTTAAATACGCGATTGAATTAAAGACCGAACTAAAGCGTTTTTTTTGTAGTTTCTATATCGACTCGAAAGTATAATTAAATATATTTTCAGTTCATCTTCTATTTAATACACACAATGTCTTTGTTTAAGAGAGATTAGGTAGAGTAAATTTTCACTAGGTTATCCTTGCTATACTACATAGAAAAAAATTGCGGAAGACATAAACTTTATATATTTTCTACTTTATGCACTCCACACAATAACTAGTTATCCCATGGAGATAAATATAAAATATGACTGCTTATAATCCAAAATTTACGACCGGACCTAAAAAACAACAACATAAAACTGTTAAAAAGTTTCGAAGGCAGGAAGCTAACAAAAAACTACAAACATATCCGCTCCGAATAGAGACATAACTGGTCGTCACATAATAAGAAAAAAAATACAAACTATCTCTATACTAAAAACTTAACGAATAAAAGCATGAAATATTTATTGTCAGTTCCACAGTAGCGACGAAATGTTATTAAACAAACAATTCGCCCATTTGACGCTTCTTCGGTCAGGACACCAAATAATTGATTCTTTCCGGGGCGTGGTGCGTCGGCGATGGCCATTGTGAAAGCTAGGGGCGCCCGTTTACAAATAATATTCTATTCCAAAAGGCAGCCTGGGAAATTCCTTCTCATTTCCGACGCTAAACGAAACCTCGCACGCCAACAATGATCGCGACGTAGCTCCAAATTAAAAAGGAATTGAATGTCGTGAAGCTATGACAATATGTCAACAACATTGTCCGGTCTTGTTTATGTTAAATATGATCAAAGCTAGGCACATCCATGAAAATAAAAAGGTTCTAATATAGGCCATCGATTTTTTTTATTATTTTCGAGTGACAGCATTAAAGGGGAAATTAGTAACGGTCTACTAACTCGATAATAGCATGGCGTGACACATTAAGCTATTATATATATGATAAATAAAACTTTTTTCAGTGTATAAAAAAATATAAGGAAAAATAAAAAGAAATGTAATGGTTACGGACTGCTCACTTAAGTAATAGTAGGCTCGAATACTGAACGATTTCGTATCCTATCATTATAAAATATTTAGCGATACATCTAATTTTGTAAATAACACAGAGTCATTTTAAATAGAATGCCCGTAATAGCTAGGCAACCGAGCGCAGTACGCCCCTAAGTTTAAGGTAATGATCGGTTCTGAAAGCCCCATGCAAGATTAATTCATTCGAGGGATTCAAATAATAAAGAAAGAAACGACAAAAAACTAAAACGGCTGATAAATATCCGTCCCCGCCCGGCCCTAATGTATTTAAGAAGACCTCGAGCGCAGAACGATCGAACTGGAGTAGAGATAACATCCTTTCCAAATATAATAAATTTAACCGATAACATTCTACGTAAACAAAGACGTCCGACTAATTGTTTTTCGTAACCTATCATTATGGCAATGTTCCCAAGCGAGCTGCACGTACATGAGCCCAAGTTAAACAAAGTTGTTCGTTGAGAAAATTAATTAACTATGAAAACCTAGACTGCGCAACTAATCCAGTCCGTGCCCGCGCGCCGTCCGTGTAGTTGTGTATGTTGCGTAAATTAATTACGTTTAATGACTACAAACCTCGAACTGCAACTTAACTACATGTGTAGTGTTTGTGTATGACAAAAACAAAATTAAATTAAACATAATTTGCAAATAAAGTTAACTAACAAATGCAGTAAAATAGATGTAATGGACCATATTCAAAAAAGGCCACCATAAATTTCGCGGAAGACACCCAAGAGCTTAAACTACTGTCGGCTTTACTTTCATTGTTATAAAATATTGTCCCTCAATACTCACCGTTTAACTTACATTTCACAAATGAATGCTTAGTAGAAGCCGTTTTCGATTTTATGGTGGCTGCGCCATTATGAAAAAAATTGAGTTTCATAGTTGTATTGTTTAATTTTATTACTATTGCGACAAATACTAGTGAAAGTATTATTACGTCACAAAAATGAAACAAAGACTTTGTTAGAAGTAAATGCACTTTCTTTGTTATTTGTAAGCAAATTATAAATGACTAGATACAATAACTCGGAACGCAGCTGTTGAACAGTTGTCACGTGCCTTACTCCTACCTATGTGGGCTTAAACTCAATTTTAAAAAATATATTTATTTAGTTTTAAATATACGTTCTTGGTCTGATTATATGAATCACACTCAAAATCTCCAAAAACAGGAAACTGGACCGGTCCTAGAAGATATTTCGAAAGAAGCATATGTTTGAAAGTGAATATATGAGCTAAAATTTTACTATTTTACAATAATATTATCCAAACAATTTTGCTTTTAATTTATAATTTATTGTTACTTAGCAAACGACAAACTCTCACCAATTTCTCACTTAATCTCTCTAAAGGAATGGAGTACTTCTTCGGACACGTTCTATGAATCATTTCGAACAAGCTACAAGATATGATCAATAATATGATGTAAAAGGAAACCCGTACAAGACTTTGTAAGGCGAAACAAATTGCAATATTAAAAATGTGGTTACCAGACTACGCACATTTAAAACTTTTTCTATATTTAAAATTCATATAATTTTCTATATTAACGCTATAGCAATAAGTTACGTGTTATTTCTATTTAAGAAAACGTTAGAATACGAATCTTCTCAGAATTTTACTAAGTCTCATTTTCTTCCTTATACTCTATTGACGTTTCATAATGTCGACGTAAATTATATATTTTTGTTTTTAATTCATCTTCAATAGGTACTTATCCGTATGTAGATGTAGATTTATGCCGCGCATTATATAATAGTTATAATTATTATATTTAACAAGTAAGTAAACTATATATTTTTGATTATTATTGTATTTTAATAAAAATAAAAAAAATGAGCAAATTATAATTTATTTCTTGATTTTATTGTGTTTGCTTGTATCAATATATATACATATCCTATATATACATATAAGATAACTTACTGTAAGTTATCTTAAAAAAATACAATTTATGTCCTTTTATTATAAAAACACTCACTTAAACAAAAGTTCTAGAAAAGTTGTAAAGAAATTAAGATTGATGACACATTAGGTTAAAACTAACAAAAAATGCCACACGTGACAAAAGCAATACGACACTAATGTCTTTGCCAAGTTTTGGGACAACTGTTTTATCCTCGAAGAAAACTGGTATGGACGTTACTTGGAAAATAAATACACAGTTAAAGATATTAAATAATTTAAATTAAATAATATAATTTTGATAATGTGATCAATAAATAAAATAGTAATTTATTTTGCTTATAATGCTCATTTAATTATATAATTCATCGATATTATAATTAGGTTAAGTAAATAAAAACAATCATAATTTTTTTTCCTTCTCCTATTATGTGATTTTGTTCAAAAAGAACACAAAAGAATATATTGTTTGGACCACGTGACAATTTAAAATAGAAATACCCATAGTATTCTTACGTTTTATTAGGGCTAGGTTAATAAAACAAACAAAGGCGGTAGAGAGTAAAAGGATCCAAGGATATCCAAAGGACAACAGAAAATGATATTTTTGTTTAACAAATGCTCAATATCATTCAGTTTTATGTAAATATTACAACAAATGCTTAAAGAATCCGACAACATTGTAGCTTTCAATAGAATCTGTGCAATATTTGGTGAGTCAGTTATTACCACGAAACGATGTCGATGTATTGAACAGTGACTGATTGACAATAGTGAAATGCAATTTTTAATCTTGCCTTCAAATCAGACCGATAAACCACAAGACATTTGTTACAATGTTAAAATAGACGCCAAAATATTACGGTCGACGCTGAACCGCAAAACAATTTTAATGGAGCCATTAAAAAGTGATAGTAACAAATTACTTTTTATCTGTTAGCGTTTACTTGGTACAAATATTGATGTTATTTTAAAAACCGGAAATATACTACATACTTTTAAACATCTTATTCCAAATCAATATGTTAAGTAAAAAAAAATAACGAGCGCAACGGCTGAACCGGATTAAAAATATATGTTTAAAAAAATTGAAATATAACTCTAAGCCAACAAACATCCATACGAGCGTTGATGATGTAATGAAGTTGACATTCAAAGTGTGAGGTCCGGGGGAGCGATTCATTACAATTTGTTACCAAAACAGTGTGACGTGAAACAACCGCCCGCGATCCGTCATTAATTATTACGGGAGCCACTCGAAGTCGCCCCCCACGTTTAACGTGAAAAAAGCAGGCGCCACGAGAGCTGAGCGTGAACGTTCCGGTGGCGGGTTTTGCATTGCCCAGCGTCCGTCCTAACAAAACAATGTCAGTGTATAGAACGTTCTTTGTCGGCCGCGACTATTAGAACGAATTGCCGTACGTGCTCCGGGATGATTCTCTTTTACTCCTCTTTACTACCTTCAGTTCGCACATTCCTTTATTTGCTTTACACATCTCGTCTGCACTGACTACCGTTGGAATTCTAAATTGCTTCTTCGTTGAATATAGGCAAGCGATATCCGTGTAGTGTTCAAGTGTGTACCTATTTCGGATCTGAATCATAGTATGAAAGATTTATTAAAGCAAAAATTACAAAAAAATAAAAATTAAAAATAACAGTATTTTAAATGTCATGACGTAATTTTACAAAAAATAAAAGATAGTCCACATTCTTTAAAACAATTGATTTGCATATTGCATTGTTATTGTTTTGTTTCAAAAGGACAAAATTAAACAATAACATTTTAAGAATTCCTGGAGACACATCATTAAAAAGTTATGCTGTTACGTTTCAGAGTAAAATATTTTTAATAAATGCAAATATATTTATTGTAAAATGTTATTTAATAAAATTAAAATGAAACTATGTTTCAATAACGCAAAATAACAATTATGATCACATAACATACCAAGTATTATTATATAATAAACAGTGTTACTGTTACTAAGATGGAAGAATGGAAAATATTTAACGTAGTTTTTCGTTCCAAAGTAGAGTTATCTTGACAGAATAAACCACGAAGAAGGGATGACGTGTACTTTATTATGTCATAAATATGTTGTTTATAAAATCGATATGTATCACAATCGGCAACATAAATCTACTAGACACTTATTCAATATAAAAATTCTTTTAGCCATTGACTTTAGCAAATAAAACGTAAGGTAAAAATATACTATCAGTAAAACAACAGCTTCAGAAAAAGTCAGTGATCAGAGTTGAAAATAGAGCAAAAATAGCGTAGTCATGTTTTTGTGCCCGCGGGATGACCAAAGTTTTTGGAAACGATGCACCTCTGCTATTAAAGCCTCAAACACTTTTGTTCTCATACAATAGGCAGCAAATTGCATCCATTATTTCTCACATCCTGCAAGAATAGCAGGTAAATGACAAATTGCGGTTGAGTTAAACAGTAAGTCGTCGATTATCCGAATTGATTGCGGGACATGGTGTTCGGTTAATCGAACTGTATCAATTTACAAACAAAACTAGAATGAGAAAAAAAATGCATACATGCACGATACAGAATAAAGTAAATATGCCGGACACGTTAGAAACGGTAAAATAGTCAATGTAATGTATCAATTATGAAGGAACAGTACTTATGCTCAATATAATTCATCATAAGCTGACAATAGCAATAAAAAAAATCCGTTACACTGAATCGCTTCCATCACTTTGCAAAAACTAATGTGTAACATGTCTCTGTCACAGAGTCCCGGAAAAAAATTAAACGCCTCTCCTGGATTGTTCAGCTCATATATCTATAAATTATACATTTTAGATCTATAACAATCGTTAATCTGTAATTATTCGAAGAGTAAACATAACATACGTGATAAAGATACTTACACATACCAATTTTCTTAGTGAAATTATATTAACACGTATAGTCTAAAATACCTCACACCCCTTAACGGTACAGGTGTAAACTTTCGGTGCACACAGTAGTATATTATGTAGATGAAAAGCAAGATAGAAAACTATAGAACGACAACTACGTTTTTATTAAAAAATAATTTACATAGTTAAAAGGTATCAATGTAAAAGTAACAGAAGTTGAAATAGGAGATAATTTCATCGCACAAGGACTTCAAGTTGGGTGCGGTACATGTTATTAAGCTTAATATCTGATATCAGATCAGTCAACTAGCTATAATTGCAACGAAATACCTTAAGATCTGCGTTAGAAAATCTTAACACCTATAGTGGACTATAAAATTACAGGCTCGTAGTACTTACTAACTAGGTAGTTTTGTTGGTTATAAACTACTTGGTAAGAAGCTCATAATGAACTACAAAATATTTCAAAATATTCCAATTTGTATCCTTCGATTTTTAAAGAGCGATATATTTTTCACTAACTATCTGGTTTCTTGCTTGCTACCATGACCTTAGCCAACCTTAACAACACACGGCTATTAAAGTTGCGCCAGAATATGCGCCAGCGCATAAAAACCATGTCGAATCGGGCACAATACGCGGTCTCGAACACATTACTGATACACCAAAAACAATAACTTTCTATTTACTTTAAATTTGTTTATTGAATAATAATATTTTGATTTCGTTTTATAATAAAATGTTTATTTGAATGTAATATTACGATAACATAATTAAGGTATATTAAATGTAATCATCGTAAAAATATAGGCTACCTAATATGCTCAGTTCTCTACACTACTATCCTTTGTACAAAAAAGATAAAATATTCAATTATTTTTTAAGAAAGTTTGAATAAATATTCATAGAAGCAGGATTATTTTGATCGATTACATTATTGAGAGATAAGAGACGAAACTATAGTCAACATTAACCTTACGTTGTAATGTGTCAAAATAACAAGCTATTAATTATTATTTAAGAATATTATATCTAGAAAGTTGTGATAGGAAATATAATTGATTATAAACATTAGATAATAAAAAATAAACTTAAAGTGTGATATCTTTTACTTTACATCACGTTTATTTCTTTTACTTTTTAATAAGAGATAAAAAAAAGATACATGCGCATACATTTTTTCAAACACATAATTATCAATTTAACATAAAATTTGGAAGCTAACTTACGTTAAAATAATACAAAATCTACATGATTTATATATAGTAGGTTTATTGCCTAAAGACACCAGATGAAAAAAACAACCACAACCGACGATTAGATCGAACAATCACAAGCATCAAATCGATCAGTAGCGTATTTGTTTTCATAATCAGAAATCCAAGCGTACTTGTTGTGAGAAGGAGTACAAACATGTTAAACTGTTAGTCACGGTGGCTGTTTTTGTGTACGTTCGACGTTAACACATGCATTTAAAACCCCCGCGCGGGTAGATCGTACACGTTTCTAATTAAAGCATCAAAGCGACGTACATACCTGGCGCCGGTACCCACATACCCAGCGCCGAGTAAAGTTATCCATGCAAATGACTGAAATTGTCCTTATAACAACGGGAGCGTGGCGTTATCTGGAATGCGTGTGATACGACCACGCAACGCTGAATAAACGCCCCGTGAAGTCGTAAAAACGAGCCACGGTAACTCTAAAGGACGCCTATAAATTCTTTATTTTATGATGGCGAGCATATATTTAATTCTGAGAGCGTCCACGCTGTTTCCTTTTTGTCATATAAACAAAATTTATTGAAAAATTTTTTAAAGAGCCGTCGTACGTCGATATCGACTAATAATAATACATTACAAAATGTTCAAGGCGCTAATGATCTCTCGTAACGAGTAAACTTGTTGTAAATAAACCGTATATCAAAACTAAGTAGTCTGTGGACAGATGTTTGATTGAAAAACGCTCGTTTCATATCAATGATCAGAATAGTAATTATGTAAAAGTTTATAAAATTCTATTTCGAATAATAAACTTTTTTTTTATTATTTTCAATTTTCCATATACGTGTCTCAATGGCAACGGAGTCTTGTAGGTTCCCATGTTCCCTTTGCCTGCCCTACTAAATGCGGAATACATTTTGAAACATTTTTTTTTCACTTATTTGTTACAAATTATATTTTTCTTGTACACACGTTCGATTTGACTAGGTGCACCGAGCACCTAATGTAAACCAGAGTTCTTGAGAGTTAATCCTACTTTTAATGTTTTAACGTAGCAGGACGCTATGAGGTATGCAGATTAGTAATAACAGCTGTAATCAACATAAATTTTCCTTTTTTATATTAAAAAAGCAGTAAAATCTTAAGTAATTACAGTGAAGACTGTTTTCACTTAGATGAACATATTAAGTAAAACCCAACTCCTTAAAATTTTACTCCCTATACAACAATATTCTTTTATTACCTACCTATGCGTATTTCAAAACTAATTATGGCCTTGTATTAGCGCTAGTATATTAGCATTAGCATACCAACTTCATAAAACGCAAGATTTATATATGTTTTAATAGATACTTACTATTATAATTTTAATTAGAAATAGTTAAATTAACATTTATATTCAACATATAAAGACTTTTATTTTAAAAGATTACCTTACAATTATGAAAAAACTTAAGCAGATCCTTAATTACCAGGCCGGCTCTAATTATTAACATTTATACTAATATAATTGAAAATAAATCCATCTTACAGCCGAGCTTTCCTCGGATTGGCTACGCTTGTGGGTTCAAGACCCGCTCGGGAAATATTTTTAATATTTTTTTAATTCCCTAGTTCTGGTAAGCAAGATAAAACGTTAAACGGCGTTAAATTCTGCTACTCAAAACGCAATAACCGGATAAATTCGGTGGAAAGCGAGGAACGGAGTGTCTTAACATCAAGGTACCTCTGCCTACATAAAGTAAAAATATATATTATTATATAAACTTATTATAAATTATTTTTTAATGGGGTAATAAATACATAGTTAAAAATTTATATATTTCAATGCGAAATATTCACAAAGACTTATTCATTCCTCCAATAATAATTCCGATCAAAGAATATTTTTTTCTTATTAAGCAAACTGTTAGTTCAGGTGCCGAGATTTAGAGTCAACATTTACAAAAGGTAAATGTCGATATCATATTTCTATAGAAACATTGTGTTATGCAAGATCGAGTAGTAAACTCGATCCTAAGTAATAGGATGTGCAAAATCGAGCCGGTCATCATTCTTTAATCAGTGATTATTATTTGCTATAATTTATATCTAAAAATATATTTTGTCTATAGCAAATATATTGATAAGGCATAACAAGCTTTTAAAATACAAATAAATAACGATCAAACTATAAATGTCAAAATAATAAAACGACTATAAAAATCCTTTTAATAACATTTGCTGTTCTGTGTCAAATTTGTCAACGGGCCTGAATCTAAATTATATGTTTAGTAGATAAGAGAACTATATCCGTACCAATTGACCCATTCACAAGATTTCTTAATTTTTATAGTGTTTAAATTTGATTTTTTTTCGTGGACAACGATAAAGAGATTTGAAGAGCTCGGTTGTCATTCGTTTGAATGCGGCCAAGGCTCGTAACCGCCCACATCAAGTCAGACAGTGACGCCGCAAAACCGATACATGTGAAAATAGTTCATAAGAATAAACAAATATCTATTCAACTAGTTTTGATGTTCGTCGAAATGTATGTCATAAATATTGAATACCGATCGCGTTTACTATACGATACTGTATTGAACATTTGAGATTTAAGATCCGTAGCAATCGGTTCTATGAACATGTCAACTTAGCATTATTATTGGTTATCTTATATTTAATTTATGCTTGTTTGTGTTACATTAAAACGAGGGCTGTGTAGTATTTATTCAATATATAATCAGACAGCTATGTTCTGGGTAAGTTTGAAATAAGTTCGAGTTTGAACATTAATCTTTTGTATGAAAATTACTATTTAAAATATTTGAGTCAGTACATATTGCATTGAATAATAATAATTAAGATTTTAAAATTATAAATAAGTACAAATACACCACGATGTTTTTTGATATTTACAAACACCAACAATACACAACTGCGAATCACGATCCAAAAACGCACGATAACAATCAAGTAAATCACAAAACTCGTTACTTTTTCAAACAGCACAATCAAGCAATTTCGATGAAATCATCTCATGACGAGATGGGAATGGAATAAAATGTTTGCATCATTATTTCGTGTTTTCCTAAGCGCCGAGTGATTCACGCCATAGGCCCATTGTAAGACGTTCGACAAGTGAAATAAATTGAAAATTATATGTAATACTAGAAAAGCGGCTTACATTAACTCAAAACTCGCAGCCAAACAAAGGAATTTATTTTATCTACTAATTAGAGAACGAGAAAAACGTGCGGTTAGCTTTTCATTTAAAAATCAGTAGTTTTCGCCTTTAACTCAAACATGCTTGACCTACTACTACTATATTTAAAGAGCTTGTAATTTTAAAAAAGCTGGGTTTTGAATTAATTTTACGATTCCAGTTTTCTTTAAAGAATGTTCGAAGCCAGTTAAACAAATAAGACCTCGTTATACTTTGAAACTAGTAACAATAGAGCGATTGGCAGAGAATATATATTCCTCCATTTTGTTTACATTTTCAGATATCGAGCATCTCCGGAATATACCCCGGAATCGTCGAGGCATGTCGGCACGACCGGTGGCAGGTGCCGTCGGTCACGTGCAATTGCAACTAAAAGACAGAAACATTGTGAAGCTTCCGAAACGTTAACAACGTATACAGTACAGCGAAAGAAATATATTAGTAGTGATCTTAATTCCACTTTATTAATACCTCTATTTTTTTTGAATAGATATTTAAAAAATCTTAAGTAAAACAAAACAGAACTTGAAAGTATTTTAAAGAAAATAACAGTGAAAAAGTTATTCACCAAAGTGTTTGTCTATGTTTTATCATTTTTCTAAACTGAAAAGAAAAAAAAAGAACAATGATATTTTGGACCCGAAATAAAAAATTGCCCGCCCGAAATAAATGTACGGTTATAGGCAGGCAGGCTTTAACAAAAAGTACATCTTTGTTCCCAAACCTTAGCTTCTCATCTTGCTTAATCCTTTTCCTTACAAATAATACGCCCGCTACCTATCCTCTAACAGGTTCGTTTGATGGTTGGATAACAAACAATACTAAACAATAGACAATAATCGTTGTTCGTTTATGGACTGTAATCCTGTTTTGTGGTAAGACGCAAAGTTATTAGACTAATTATACTAAGGAATATATCTTTAGGTAGAATGTAGAAAACAATATAATAAGGCAAAATATTTTTTATGTTTAAATAATTTTTAACTTTTTTAAATGACAAACAGTGAAGATAGATAGAAAATTAAATATTTATATGATGTCTTTTTTGATAATATGTGCATAATGAATGTTTAATTTGTGGTCCAGAAGCTAGAACAACACGTTATTTATTATTTGATTTAGTAACCAAGTATGTAAAGTATAAGCTTCTATTATACTAATTTCATCTTCTTAAGATGAGATTTTAACTTAAGATTTTTAAAATAAGAACTTATCAGCTTCTAACTATTTATTTGTTTTCATAAGTTATTAATGCTATTTTAAATTTGTAAACATATATACAAAAACATATTTTACAGTACCGTAAACGTACATATATATATTTTACCTTGACCTCTCTGTGCAGAGTGGCTTTATGTAAAGCGGGTTTTACTATCAACATAGATATCAATAGACCATAAATGAAGAATAGTTACTTGACTTGAAACTAAGTCATTTATAAGATATCACCGAGAAAGCCAAATTTAATGAGTAATTAAAAATACGAATACAATAGTGACATGATTGGAATTCGATCACATTTTTCTGTAAAGCTTAAATGGCTGTCACTAAAAGCAATAAAGTAAACGGTTGCTTTAAAACGTCTAGACTTAAGCTATTTAACTTCGTAGATTCCTTACACTGAGCTAATTTGAACGAGATTTTAACGGACAACAAGTAAAAAAGTAAATACTATACGTAAATATAAATAATTTTGCATATAAAGTATATTATTTTTATTGCATTTGAGGGAAAATGCAGCGTTGAGTTGCGCCACTCAGCACGCAATGCATCGAAAATTAGGCGGAAAGTGGGGAACAGAAGTCTTTTAATGGGAATGGACTGTTCCGATGTGGTCTCACATATATACGACTAACCAAGTATTTGTTCTGTATTGAGTTGTAATATCAACTTTTAACTTTCAGAAATTAAATATTTATATTAAAAGTATTATGTTGCATTGATGTTTGTCATAAAAAAATATTTGATTAAGAATGTAGAAATTCATAGACAAATTTTAGTAGGCATTTATAACCAGTTTTAAGTGTTGTTTATAATTTTCATACTCTAAGACAATATTTAATTTCATTATCTATTCTTTTAACATATATAAAATTGACTAAAACGTTTCACGTCAAAGTATATACGTAAATGATAAAAACAAGATTGTTCCTATAATACAGTGTTCATTCCGAATACACTCAACCCATTAATTATAAGTTAAAGGTAAAAAACATACAAATCATGATCATAAATAACTATTTGAATAGCACTTATATGATACATGACCAAAGATATATATTAATCGAATGTGTGAAAAGTATGACTCTATAAAAATATGGCGTTGACGTTACGGTAGTTGGCGGAGTCGGCTCTATTAATCATGTAGTTGACGCCTATTGGGTGTGGCTTCAGTTTATTAATTTGTTAGGAATCGTTTATTCTGAACTGTAGTACAATGGTCGAGCGATTACATAACATAATTTGTCCTACGATGAAGATTATGGTGTGATTATTTTGTTTATGACGTGTGATATACTGTTATTAATTTGTCATTTAAACACCGCAGTCCGGCTTTAATGTAAAAACAATATGGAGTATGATGATTAAATTGGTGATTAATTACTAGTATTTCAATAAATTTTATACTATAGCAATACCTGCTGTACTTATTTCAGCTTATTTGTGACTGCAAATAACCGGAAATTAAACAATTCAATAGAGATGTACATTTTAAACGAAGCTAAATTAAATTAATTTACATATATCATTAGGTTATTAATGATATTCTGAGTGCAGGAGGTAATTGCTCCTAGGTGGCTCAGCTCGGTGCTACACTTGCTACTGCTGCAGAGCCGGTTAATTATGCCTGGTTGCGAAGTGGTTTACCAACTAAGGTATTTATTACCGCCTAACTGAGGTTAATAGTTAATTCTATTATCATTAATTGCATATTGGTAAATATTAATTTTTGCAACTAATTTTAGAAAGGTTATGCGATGTAAGTTAGTAAAAAGAATATTTTAAACGATAACTAGAATAAGAATAAAATTGTGCTTTAGAAGTATAAAACATTAGCACGAGGCCAATGCACATGAATGCTTGTAATGAAATATTTCCTTTTCAAAGTAAGCTTGAATTGTTAAAACTGACCTAGTTCTCAAGCCACTGTTAAAGCTATAAAATCCCGAATCTGTACTATTTTAAAATGAATATGTTTTTTATATTAATGTAAAGCCAAAAGATTTGCATATAAATTTTAATAAGTTAAAAAATATAAGATAGAAATGTAAACACTTAACAGACAAGTCATCGTTAGGTCCGCGGCACCGCGAGCTGTCCGATGAGAGATTCGATCGAATCTATCACAGTCACATGCCTAAAATAATACTCCATCAACATGAAACCACTATCCATCAAATCGTTACCTCTCTCAGAAGCATCGTCGCTCAATGGAATACTACCTAACTGTAAACGTTATGGTTGTGGATTCGATTCCTACACGTGGGTACGATTATATTTAAATTATTTTCATTTCTTCCGTTGTGGTGAAAGATAAATCGCTAGGTTGTATACCTTAAATACAGGCGTAATGTTAAAATATGGCGCGCGCGGCGCCTGCAAGTGTGAAAGCGACGATTGTGGGTTCGATTTGCACTCGTGGGAATTAAATATTTAATATTTTCATTTCCTGGCTTTAGTAACGAGGCCAAGCGCGGAGTTGAGTTTCGCCATTCAAGACGCAATGCTTCAAGAATTCGGCGGAATGTGGGGAACGGAAGAGTCATAATTGGGACGGAGTGTCTTAATTGCCTATCCTGATACGTACAGAATACAGCATGAAGAGAAGAAAATAAAAGAGAGCAAGGATTATATAATTAATCTACGGTAATCTACTGTATGTCGGTATGGATTCGAAAGTCAGTTTAAAAAATACTGGTACGTAATGTTCATTATATTATATTAAAGCCAACAGGTATTGGTTAATCAAAGTTTGATTGACATTGACCACCTTTACTCTTCATATAAGATATATAGATTGACTCCAATATTATAAAAAATTTATTATTTTGATTTTATGTTTCATTATGAGTTATTATCTAATAAATTACATTATAGAATAAATACATATGATAAACACGAGTTGTTATATATCGTTATATATGGATGAAAAAGGACAACAACGGATCGTCTCTCGCGTTCAAATTATTTATGTAAATTATTTCGACCGCTCAAAATTATATTTCAGCATCGACGTGATTAATGTAGACAGATTTTTCACTTGGCTTCTTTCTAACGAAACGATCAAACAAACGGCGCTGCGATTGGTAAGCACTCAGACGAATGTCTGCTGGGAATTCATTAGAATGTCTTCGGAAAAATAATAGTCTTGATTTTACAATATTGTTTAGCTGACAAATAGGATGTCATGGCAAAAAACGATTTTCTTTTTACTTATTAAGGAAGCTCAGCGCGTTCGTTGTTGAACGCAATTTTAAATCCTATAAAGGCCTCTTCGGTCACGAAATTAGGGATGATGTGGTATCTAAATTCTAAAGGCACGAACAAAACACAATGCATTAAAATTCTTGAGGTTGTAGGTCTTTCTTTAAATTAAGTGTAGGTATTATAATGAAAAATGTATGGACCGACCGTGATACGAGACCTGTACTCAAGTGATATTTCCGACAGGGGCCGAGGGGCGCATGCGTTTAATGAAATCAAAAGGATTAAGAGCATCTGCCTGCTTGTTATTCAAATCGATTGGGAGCTCGTTTATCATTTTAAATAAGCTACTGCTTAGATAAATTCGGGGTGTGGTTCGTGTGCAACAAAGGAAGCGGTGTTCAGTAGCCCAATTAACAAACCAGTTGTACTATGAAATGAATAAAGGGAACTGACTTTGTGGTATGCTGTAATAAAACTCACTGACAAATTACCTATCAGATGACTACGCGTCGTACTGACCTGAACCTAGTTGGCCCTTAGAAATATTAAGTCAACTTAGGTTATTTCTTTAATGCCAATGAGTATATTTTGATTTGCTTTGCAATATATGCATATTAAAAAGTGAATAGTTTTTTATGTGAAAATTTTGACTTTGAATATGTTGTAACACATTTTTTTGTTATACTATACCAATCATATCCAATGAAGCATACATAAACTTCCGTTTTATTTTCAATATTAATAATAACATGTACCTATATAATATTAATTAATTTACATATTTTCACATAAAAACTCCTAGTAACAAAAATAACGAAAATATTATCTTGCCGACAAAACACAAATATCCAAGAGATGATGTTACAAATCACAGAGAATTGTCGAGGTGTTTAGAAGATTGGGCGCAGTCGTCCTGCCGAGTCAAACCTTTGATAATGTCTTTGAAGAAAGGAAAGGGAAGAATAAATCTCAGTTAATTGGAACGCGTCGGTGCTTGCGACAACATAATGTGCACGTTTTGTTTGCTTCGTACTTCTTTACCGAATTGATTGTAACAAATTAACAGGCTAATGACTATGGGCACTTTAATGTTGTTAAAGAGAAGGTATTGTCAGTCCAAGTTAGATAGTGAGTTAGATAGTGACTTGATGTTCATATAGGCTTTATTCCGAACATATTTATAACATGAAATAAAGTAGGACATAAAACGAGACTTTATGTACTCATAAAGTAAAAATGTAAGACGTATAACTAAGCCCGTTAGGCCTTGTAAGCCTTCATACCTTATAACGTGGAGCTCGTTGAATATATAAATTTCTTCTTGTTTGTTTATTACGTAAATTAATATATTACGTCGTGGCGAAGGCGGCCTCACTTATATACAAAGTAAATCAACAATCGTATACATCATTTTTATTATTTCAATAAAAAAAATATTATTTCTTGCGATCTTTATTTGGATTTTTTATAAATTATGTTCATCTAGCTCATATCTCAAAACCAAGCATTATACGTTTCGTAGCGTAACTGAAAGCTACAGAAATGAACTTCGTAAGAGTATAATTATAAAATATTTCAAACAAATTCGTTGCACTCAAAATAATTTCGTAAAATATTAGTTGTTATTATACAATACGAAATATTAATATTTATTTCTGAGAGAGAGATATTGCAACACACACCAACTCCTACAAAAACAATACAGCATATGTTCGCATATGCTATGCTAATAACAAAAATATTTACCATCAACAAACGAAGTCGTGTTCCATATTGAAGGGTTGAGAAATCGATCAGATGATAAGATCCTAACGTATTGTACAAATAGTTTCACTTTAGTGCCCCAACAAAAAAAGACCGTTGTACGTACACTCAGAACCGGCCATTGTTAAACGTTATATTGTTGCTGGTGGTGGTATCGTTTGATTAATCTATTTTTCATTTAAATTAGACATCAAATAGATAGAGTTACGCTCGTAACAGAGTGTAAACAATGAGAGTGCTATGTACTGACATTAGATAATTATGGGATTCGATAATTGCATAGTCATTGCTTATATCGTTGACACGCTAAATCTGATTAATTAAATATATATATATATATATATATATATATATATATATATATATATATATATAAATATATTAATAAGATAATAATAATTAACACTTTACACCGAATATTGTATTGTACATTTGCTTTGTTTTACACAAGCGTGTAACGGTTGTGGATTCGATTATCACTCGGGGGAATGAATTATTATTTATTAACATTTTCATTTTTTTGCTCTAGTACCAGGGCAAAAGCGCAACGTTAAGTTGCGCCACTCACCACGCAATGCCTCGAAACTTGGGCGGAAGGTGGGGAACATTACTCCCACTGCCTACCGTGCTATATGCGGGATATAGCGTGAAGCTGAAAAAAAATAAAAAAAAACGACGTAGCGTATATCGTAATAAACGTTATTTAAATCATACGAGTGTGCCGAACGCGGCAGCAAAAAAAAACGGTCAATAGCTGTAGCTGGCGGCAAATCGCTCGGCAAACATTAGTTAAGCGCGCGTGAAATTGTCTATGTGACTCTGCGCCCGTACATATATTATGTAAACGCATTTTATTACTCGCAGGAAATCCCTCCCTGTGTAGAGGAGCTTTAGAAGCTTCAGATATAAATAATTAAATATTAATAAAAATATTATGTGAAGGTGCAGTATTATCTACGCCGTCTGGCCTCAGTTTACGTTTTGCAGATGGATCCACACGGCTGAGCAGCAGGAGCTGAGTTGTGTCTAAACGAACTATGCGTACACACTACAGTGACTATTTTAAATTATAAATACTTGGTAAATTGAGATAATTTTACTTACTTGTTTGTACACGCACAATACACGTAACGCAACATACCTGAAATGAAAAGGCAATATTTATAGAAGCCATCATTAAATTATCAAATATGAAAGCCGGTTAAAAATTGATTTCTTACGACGATTAACCCTTGAAAAGGTTTTTATATTGCACTATTATTCCAAAATAACGCGCACCCTTTGTCCGAGATACGATAAAAACCGAATAGTATAAATGTTTAATTTCTATACCTGCATTTCACGGGTTATAAAAAACCTTATAAGCAGCAGGGGTGAGCCGATGGAATCGACATTCTGTTTTTATTCAATAACCGTACCGTTCGAGGAACGATTCGTATTACATAAGCTTTTGTTATTTTTAAATTGACTGAAACTCAGTTCGATCGAATGTGGCAAAATTATTGTTATTTAAGAATATCGTAATTTATTTTTGCAGTTAGATTTTAATAACATATTATTTTAATTTATAAATGCTTTTTGAATCACACAAGTTTAAAAATGACAATAAATAATCAAATAGATGAAATCGAGGTCAATTGACAGCAGTCGTGGCGCAAGGACACAAAGTGTGGCTGTAATCGCGACTGATTCTGGGTTTGATCCCCACTCGAGGAAATGAAATATTTATTTAAATTTATATATTTATTTCTTCTCTCTGGTGTCAAGACAAAGCGCGGTGTTAAGTTCGACGGAAAGTGGGGAACAGAGATCTTAGCACTAGGTTCCCTCTGCCTACTCTGATGTGTGCGAGGTGCAACGTGAAGCTGATTTGATTTATTTGGTTTAAGATAAAATCGGATATCTTAATCGACAAGGCGTCGTGACGCAGTGGCACAAGCGTGTGACTGAAAACTAGACGGCTGTGGATTCGATTCCTACTCAGGAGAATGGATTATTACTTAATTAATATTTTCATTTACTCGCTCTGACGACGTGAAGTGAAATTATCTTGTTGAGTGTATGGAATTCTAAAAGAATTGTAATTTTTGAGGCACTGTTCCTCTACCCATTACTGGTAAAGGAACTGGATGCCGCTCTTTTACTTGTTACCAGAGCGAGAAAATGAAACTACTTCCCTCGAGTGGTAATTTTCTCTAGTCAGGGGAAAAAAATATAGTCAGTAAGTTTAGTGTTAAGGAAAAGTTTTAAAACAATTAACTAATTGTAATACGATTAACATAATTAATATCATCAATACACACTATGAACAATATGTAGAGGTATGGTTTTAATGTATTTCCATTTGGTAAAAGTCGAGTTAAATATAATAAGTAGACGTAAATAATACAAAGTAACTTAAAAAATATTCATCTCTCGAACTAGGCCTGCCTAGGGGAGGCATACAAAATGAAGCTAAATAAGGTTTAGTTTGAAAATTCTTTACAGTGTCTACCGTTTATCTCCTAATTGACAATAATCCTTTCACAGCCTGAAATGAACATCAATGTTAAAATAAACAATTTGTCCATATTAAAAATTTAAGATAGTTAATTAAAATTTATCGATATTAATATTACAAATTCCTAGAAAAATCTTAATAATATAATGTATATGTGCGTATTTCAGAAAAAATGACCCTGTGACAAATAAGAAATATTATTTTGGTATATAATAACATTGCTTATATTTACTCTGATATTAAAGAGTATATTATTAACTACCTAAACATACTATTGAAATTAAAATTATACCATAAATATAAAAAACATTCAAGTTTTCTTTCAACATATGGGAAAAAGTATTCCTTTATGTCACAGACTATGATCTACCAGAACTAACAAAAACAGGTAATAAAACCAAATTAACTCCTATTATCAAACAGATGTGTTTATGAGTGTATTTCAGAAAAAATGACCCTAGCAAAATACGACTGTCCCACAACTTTAAGCACGTTTATCTCTAATTTATTATATGGATCATGTGGAAATAAGATCTTATATGGTTGAAGTAAATGTTTTAATGTTGACTTAATAAAAAAATACCTTAAAAAGTGGCTAAATATTGTTATATTTAAAAGAAGGCCGTTATTATACTAAAGTTAATTTCGATAAAAACTGTGACGGAAGTGTCTGTAT
>DWAO01000255.1:0-29051 GCA_018230605.1 Heliconius congener | reverse complement strand
CTCAATGTCACCTTGCTTATGAGAATATGCAACATGAAGCTAGATTTTTCAAATACAGCTATATAAAGAGACTGTAAATGTAATACTAACAAAGTATTGCAGTGCAACAATATTATGATGAGGAAAATGAAGAAAAATTAAATAAGTTTTATTAGAATTAAACTTTTTTTTGCCACTATGTTGTTTAATTCTCATGAAAGTACTTTCAGTTAAAGGCCATACTGTCCATAGTTTTAAAAATACAAATTATTTTTATGAATAAAAAAATCCTAAAACATTTTTTAATATTTTGAATATCTTAGGGATAGTTGTTCATTTTAAACTAAACAATATAAAAACACTATCAGTTCACACATTTATTATTTATAATTGGCTAAAATTCATATTTATAACATCAAACATGCACTAGAATTGTAATTATACAAACAAAGTGAAAATGGAAACACAAATATCTTGATATAATATTCTCTCTCCCTGTACATAAATTGAAAAAGCCTATTAATATTTTTTATTTCAGCTGAACCAATAGTAGATGCAATCAACAGTTGTCCAAACCTCCAATATCTAACTCTCACTGGCAACACATTAGGTGTAGCAGCGGCACAAGCAATTGCTAAAGCACTGTCCAAACACCCGGAACTTAAATCTGCAAGATTCTCTGATATGTTCACTGGAAGAATGAAAACTGAGATACCACCAGCATTGGTAAGTTATTAATATTTAATTTTAATTTACTTCAGCTACCGTGGGGGCAGTGGCACTGCATTTGACAGTAAATGCACTGATTGTGGGTTCAATTTCTGGCATTGGTAACAAGACAAGCATGTAATTATGTTTTTTTAATGCTCTTTTTATAGATTGTTTAATTGCAGAAAAATAGCAATGGTATGACCCATTTAGTAACATTTTATCTTTATAACACTAAGTCACCAGATGATAAAACTAAACAAACTAGCAACCATTGCATCTTTGTGATTACAATCACCACTTGCAATCCCTAATGCGGGATTCAGCATGAAGTTGAAGTAAATATACCTTACAATTACTTCATTTCTTTTTAGAGTGCACTTGGTGATGGTATGATAGAGGCTGGAGCTCGTCTTTCCATACTTGATCTGAGTGATAATGCCTTTGGCCCCATAGGAGTGGAGGGACTAGCAAAGTTGTTACAAAGTGATGTTTGTTCAGAATTGGAGGTTAGTTTTTTATATTTTGAATTTTCATATTTTTTTCCCGTAATAGAGTAAGTCACGGCCCCTTCGAAGATAAGTTTTCTGAATTTTTACGCATTGTACATTTGTTAAATGTAAAAATAGTAAATAATTAATAGTAAGGAAATTTTCTAATTTCTAAAAGAAACAATTAACGTAATATTCAGGCCAATCGTGGCGCAGGGGCACAAATGCGACAGGTTCTGGGGCCATTTTCCACTCCAGGAAATAAAATATTTAATATTTTCATTTCTCCACTATCAAAGCAAACTGTAGCGTTAAGTTCCGCCACTCAACAGTCCATAAAATGTGGGGATTGAGAATGTTTTAACGGTAACAGAGTAATTAACACTAGGTTCCCACTGCTACATGCGAAAATCATTTTTTCGCATGTAGCATTTTTTAATCTAACTCGGAAAAATAGATTATTTACTATTTTTTTTCCTCGCTCTGACAATACGCGGCGTTAGTTAATCCATTTACCACACAATGTTTCAAAAATTCAGCCGAAAGTGGGGGATGAAGTGTCTCAACATAAGGTTCCCAGGCTCTACTCTCCTACGTATCCCGCACATAGCAGAGTAGCCAGAGATAATATGGGATACGATATTGTGAAGCTAAAACAAAAATAAAAATATTTAAAAATTTTTTTTTGTAATTTTACAGGAATTATACTTAAACAACAATGGCTTAGGTATAACCGGGGGTAGGTTACTCGCTAAAGCACTTTCAGCAAGTCCCAGAAAACTGAAGATCTTCATAGCAGGACGTAATAGATTGGAAAATGATGGAGCTAAGGCACTTGCTGCTGTATTTCAGGTTTGAAAACAGTTTTTAGGTTTTGATATTTTTTGCGGTAGTTAACAAATTCTATTTTTATTGTATTAAATTTAAAGAATAGTCTATTATTAGGTTGTCACTGTAACGAAACGCTTGTGGATTCAATTACCCATATTATTTAAATGTAAATATCCATTTTTTCGCTCTGATGTCGAGGCAACACGCAATGCCTCTAGACTTCGGCGTAAAGTAGAGAACGGAGTGTCTTAATACTAAGTTACCCCTAAACGTAAAGTTATTTTATTTTTAAATAAATAAATTAATTGCCATAGATGTCAGTTAGTTATTACCCACAAGCATATACTATTGCTTTTATAGTGAAAAATTTTTAATATATTTTTTTAGTGCCATCATCTCATTCGAACTTTTTTTATCATGTTTTGCAGGCAATGGGTACATTAGAAGAACTAGCAATGCCTCAAAATGGGATATACCACGTGGGCATATCATCTCTTTCTGAAGCCTTCAAACACAACCCTCGCCTAAGTCGGTTAAATTTAAACGACAATACAGTTGGACCTCGCGGTGCTGTTGCCATAGCTGCGGCTTTACCTAAGTAAGTGTGTTTTACCTGTTTTTACCTAATTATGTGTGACTAGAAGTTTTTTTTGCTTCCCTCTGCATTTCGCACATAGCATGATAGGAATCAGAGGGAACCTAGGGGAATAATGTTAATCCAAATATAATTCAGGTCATTGCAACCACTTTCGAATCGTCAAGGTACATGGTGGTGTCAGTAGTGTCAGTCCTAATGGAAGCTACCACCGGCTGGGAAGGCAATTCAGCGCTCTGTTTCTATTTTCCGCCGAACTCTGGAAATATTGCATGTTGAGTGCCGCAACTCAACGACGTGCTTGGTCTCGTTACCAGTGTGAGCAAATGGACATATTAAATATTTCATCTCCTCGAGTGGCAATTGAACCCCCAACCTACGCTCTTAAAAAAAAACATCTTTTATAAAACAATATACAGGATGGAAGCGTCTGTGCTAATTTAACGGGGGCAGCATAAAACATACTAGAACGAGAAAGGGTATTCGTACTATTTTACGCAATTCAACATCGCCGCCATCATCTACGACTCGATTTCGTAAATGAGGCGTGTGCGGCGTTATCGCTTTGAGTCTGTGTGCATCATTCTTGAAAATGGCGTTTTATTTTACAACGATAATTTTATTAATTATTTTATTTATAAAAGACAATTTTGTTTTAATTGTATTAGGATTTTATAGAGGTAGTTACAACTGTGGTTTCATTTAAAGTGGTGATGACAAAACACTTTTTATAAGAAATCTATTCAAGAATATGTGATTAATCTATAAAAAAATTGTTGTAATTTTTATTTAAAACCTAGCTTTAACTACATTACTATTGATTTACTAATCTGAATTATTTTCGTTTTCTAATAAAAATAATCATTTTAAAAATTATACAGTTAGCCACTTCAATAAAACGTTTCAACATTTATAGAAATTTTATCGATAAAAATTTCTATAAATAAGTACTAAATGTTAAGAGAAGCTTGATGGAATACAACAGAGAAAATTGCAATTTAACCGCTTAAGTCGTTTCTGAGATCGGCGTGAACAAACGCACAGACAAGGAGACTAAACATTTAAAAACCATTGTTTTAGGTTCTCGATTATATTGTTAAATGGCCCCAATAATATTTTTTTCTTTTATTTCGCGTGCAAGATCAGTTACGGTTTTATAGCAAGATATGCGTTTTTGTTCGAAAAAAAATACAATTTTGAGAAAATAATTCATGTTGTTCAAGTTTCAAACTTAATGTATTTATGATTTTATTGTAATTGGAAATTTTACTTTACTATTCGCTATGTACCTTAATTCTGTGCATTTGTTTTTGTTGCAGATTAAAAAATTTAAAGGCTGTCAATTTTGGTGATTGTCTCCTTAAGAGTTCAGGAGCAAAGGCTTTGGCGAAAGGATTCAAAGAAAATTCTGTTTTATTAGAGGTATAATATTCTTCTTCAGCCTCACGCTGTATCCCAAAACAGGATAGGCAGATAGAACCAAGTGTTAAGATATACTTTGCTATCCAAACAAATAACTGAACTCATCACCTCGTTTCGCCTTCTCACCAAAGCGGGGAATTGAAATTATGAAATATTTCATGTTACGTTTACAGACACTTTATCGTGATGCCACTGTGCAAAGATTTTAATTTTTACGTTTTTTATTTGTTTTTTTTTTTCAGTCGCTAGACTTAAGTCACAATGAAATAGGTAGAGACGCGTGTATGGAGGTAGTGGAGGCGATAACTTCACTACCGGACAGCGCGGACAGACTCACACGAGTTGTATTAGCGGGTAAGATACAAACTAGAATATAGTTAAGCGCGACTCAGCAGGCAAGAAAGTATAGAACGGAGTGTCTTAACTCTGTGATGCAATGTGCGGGATAAAGCTCCAAGCGTCATTCCACACTTAGGAAAGAAAAATCTTATTTAGAAAACATATACGAATTGGAATCTACTTATCAGCTTGATAAGAATTTATGCCTCAGTGTTCAGAGCGCTTGGACCGTTTTCAAGAGGCGCCGGTTCAATCACTACGTTCAAATTAAAAAAATATATCTTCTTTTCTATATAAGTTAATATACTTACCACGTAAATTCGCTCATCAATTCTTTCAATTCAAACTTATCAAACAAGAAACAAATGTTAATAATTACTTATATTAGTTAAAATTAATTATTACTTATGTTAGACCGATGATTTATTTTATTTTGGTGAGAAATCAAGTTTGTTTTTAATAATTCGGATATTTTTTTTATTATAAAAATAAGGCCAGTCGTGGCGCAGCGGCACGAAGTGTAACTGTAAAACCGACTGGTTGTGGGTTCGAACCCCACTCGAAGTAATTAAATATTAATTTAAATTTATATTTCCATTTCTTCGCTCTGGTTCTCGACACCAGCAAAGCGCGGCGTTGAGTTCCGCCACTTAACACACAGTTAACAAACGATTTAACAAAGCAGGCTACGTCACGGCTCTTCACGTCATGTTTTGAAAGAATATCAAGTGTTCACTACAGTACTATTAAAATTCAAAATCAAGTAATATTTTATATTTTACTAAAGAAAACCTACTCAATACGGGCATTTAATGAAATGAAGAATATTAAAAAGGTTCAAATAAAATTGATAAATAATACATTCAACATTTTTTTATCATAAATTAATGATTAGTCGTATTATTAAACAATTTTTTGTTCAGGTAATAGTTTAGGAGGTACGACAAACAAACAAACAATGAAAAATAAATTGGGCGCCGCTGCGGAGCTAAGCGACGGGGAGGGGAGCGAGGATGAATGTAAGTTGTCATTTTTGGCGGAAGTGTGCAGATGCACAAGCGTCCTACTGTAAACGCGACAGGTTGCGAGTTCGATTCCCGCTCGAATGAAATACGAGGCAGATGCGGCGTTAATTTCCCTCACTCAACACGCAATAACTCCGGAATTCGGGAGAACGTAGGGAAGAGGAGAGAGAAGGCTCTTGACACTAGATTTACGCAGAGTAAATACCCACTAATATACCCACCCTGCTACATGCAGGATACAGCATTAATCTAAAAAAAATACATAGAAAATAAACACGGAGTGATTTAACCTTAAATTCTATATATAGCGTGCTATAAAATAAAGTCGGCGTTATTACAGCCTGCGTTTTATAAAAAAATATTTTAATTGTATTTTTTTTAATATCTTAAGATGTATCCGGATCAGAAGATGATTCAAATGAGGACGAATCCGAAGATAGCGCTACAGAGGATGCACAACATCTAGACACGTCTGCGGATATCAGCAATGAAATTGGTCTTGATAGGACTGGTGAGTTCAATTTCGGATACTTGTACATATTTAATATCTTTTTAATTTTACAGTGTAAGGTAACAAAAGACATTTTTTTTTTTGAAAATGCAGTGGGATTGGGACCTGCGCCACTTGGAAACCGTTCACTGCTCTGACCACTAACCCATAAGTAAATTACCTTAAGGGCCGGCAACGCACCTACAGCTCCTCTAGTGACCTGTACCCTCGTTTGCCTTGTCTTTTTCTATAAAAATAGAACTTTTAGTTTCAAAATAATCACGCATTTCCAGAGGGTACTTGTGCATGGGTAACTTCATAATTGATAAATATTCAAAGTCAGTTCATTTTTTTAATTATTTAATTTATTGTTTTAGATATAATAGAGGAAGTGCAAACTGACGTCGGTAAGTTTCTTCTGGAGCCTACTTTGGAGAATTTGGCGAAGCTAGGGACTAACGTCTCCGATGTCATAGATGCTCATTTTCAGGTAAAAACATTATTTTTTACTTATTATATACACATACTTTAGAAGCTATTGTGTCGTAGTGACACAGAATCTGACTGTAAACAGGAAGGTTTTGGGTTCGAGTCTCACTCGGAGGAATGATTATATTTGTTTTCATTTCCACGTTTTGATAGACAAATCGCGACCTTGCGTTCCGACAATCAAACCGCAATGCCTCTGCAGACATCATTTTTTTTAATTTGTGTTTTTTTAAATATTATTTTTTCTTATTGTTCCAGTCAATACACGATCCGGAGAGTCTGATCACTGCGTACGTAGAGGCACTATGTTGTGTATCAGGTCTCTCAACAGAGTCATTAACAGCGGAACAAAGTTCTCGGACATTATGGCGGAGAGTGATGGACAAAACGAAATTGCAATGGCCGTTAGCCAACGCTTTGTTAAATGCTTTGCAATTGATTAAGGTATTTCTGGATCTTTTTGTTTTTTTTTTTTTTTCCTTTAGTTAAAACACGACATTGAGTTCGGTTACAGCTCAATACGCATTGTCCCGAAAATTCGGTGCGTGGGGAACGTCTTTACACTAAGATCGCACTGCCTGCTATTTGCGGGATACGTCGTGAAAAGAAATAATTGTCTATCCCCGAATCGAATACTCGGCTTACCTTGTAAAAAAAATTGTACATTGAACAAATAATTACTAACAATTTTCTAATACAAATATGTATACATATATATCTGTGTGTGTGTGTGTGTGTTTCGACACAGTGTGAAGCTATTATTATATAGGAGTGGTGAAACGCAACTTCACGCATTGTATCTTTAGAGCAAGGCTGAATGAAAATGTGTCCTTCGCCTGAGTGGGAATCGAAACGTCACCACCGTCGTGTTTACAGTGACTGTAAACCCTTGAGCCAACAGGCCACTATGGCCTCAATATTTTTTTTTTTAAATCCAGCCAATATAACCTTCTTTCTATAACTTATTGTTTTTCTTAACAGTCAGAAAACAAAGAATATAAAATAAGATGGCATCTGTCATCGTGTTTCTTGTCACTTTCAAAAGAAATAGATGAGCCCTATTTCCCTCCATCTCTACGGGAAACACTGAAATTCTTTATTTCAAGCAAGATGGCGGCTCTATCGCCGGAAATCAAGGCTGTGATTGAAAAACATCCTAATTTGTATACTTAATGTGTTTAATTATAAGGGACTTTTAATGAATTAATTTGTTTTATTTTCTCTCTAAATGTATGAACTTTTAAAATATAAAGTAATTAACTATAAACGGGATCTTTTTTTAGTTGTGTGTATACACTTGAGGAAATAAATAAATAAATCAGTTTTACGCTGTCACGCACACATCAGGGTAGAAATGGAAATATAAATTTAAATAAATATTTTATTTCTGGAGTAACAATCGAACCCACAACCAGTCGCTTTTGCAGTCACACTTTATGCCCCTGCGCCACGATTTGATAAAATTGTTAATTGTAGGGTCGGGTCGGGATTCTGTTGCGCTCAGTTGCGTACACTGTCTGACGCTTAGATATTGTAAATAGAACAGCAATATTTATTTGTCTCCACTTCTCGGTATCGTTTGACACCCGAATACGTATAAACCAGTGATCTCTAACGACAATTTGACATGATATAAGTATTTTTGTGGTTTGCTAATCGAAAAATTACTTTACAAGGTAAATTACACGAGTGATAGAAAGTGGCGGTAATGCAGCGGACCTTGGCATAGATTCCCGTAACTTCTGGCGGACTAGGTTTTATTTGTGCGCTATTGAATTCAAAATGACAATCACGTTTTTAGTGACTCAAATTTAAAAGATATAGATTCATATAAGATCATGAATCTGTTTGTTAAGAACCCAACCAATCAATTTCCAAAATCCAAAATTTCATTAAATAGTCAGTCAGCAAGTCATGTTGTCAATTTATTTACATATCACCTAATATAGACTATCAATTTATTTTACTTTACTTTTTAGAATGCCACATCCAAGAGTGACACTGGGCGGTAAATAAGAAATAGCTCCGAAGATAATATATGGAATAGTTTTTATTAGGAACGAAATTTAAAGCATCGAAAAAAAGTAAAAGTCCTGTTCGCTACTTAAAAAGTTATTATTGGAAAACAATCTGATGTGTTATAGTTAATCTTAATTGATTGATATTATAACTTTTACGTGACTGATTTTGATAAATACTAGACTTAAAAGACGAAAGGACATAAATAAATATACATCATAGTTTTTAATTGACTATTTACTGCCAAGTCATTGTGTACTGATAAAGTCACTGTATACTACAGACTCGAGTCACTGTACAGTACTGTAGTGGCTCATTTTCAATTTTTAAAAAAACGTGAGCAGAAAACTTTAATGTTCATTTCATTGGAAAAGTGAAAAAGCAGGGAGAAAGATTATTAATAAAGATATGTTGTGTGTAAATTTCGGCTTGTTATTTTAACTTTTTCTTCTTAATTTTAATATCTGAAAAATCCTTCTCACTGTTGCCGACTAAACACTACTTTATAAGTATTCACTATAAGTGTGCCAAATTTCATATTTTCAATTTTCGTTAAAAGAAGTCCAAGTTTTTACTTCATGTTAATATAGATAAGAGAAAATATGTTAAATATATAAATAATAAAGCTATAAATTATTTATTACACTGGCAATTTTTTTTTAATGTAATACTACTAATTTCAAAAGGTACTTATATCATGATATTTGAAATAATCAAGTATTGATTTTCTTCAAACATGCCGCCATGTTAAATTATAAAGCTACTCTTTAATTTATCCGCATTACCACATATGATTTGATTGACAAATATCAAGTGACAAAGAATTTATTACAAAATATAAATTGGAGGTATTTTAGTTTACTTTACATAAAAACTCTGTAACAAAAATATGAAAAAGAACCTTTTACCTACATTAGTGCATGTATTACAATTTTCAACTCAACTTCTTATTGCTTCCCACTAAGTCTTTGTTCTAAAACTTTTTGTTATTACCAAACAATAAAATTCAATGTGAAAATCTTGTTTTGTGAAAATCTATGTAACATAGTAGATGAAAATGGCGTTTTCGTTGAGGAAAATGCTCTCGAACATCAACTATTTCAAGAAATCAGAAGACAGCTCAGAAAATAGCATATCAGAGGCTAATGTTAAGAAACGCAGGCACACATACGTAGGAGAAGAGCCTATTATAATAAACTTTGAGACTATAGAACCTGATTCTACATCAAGACAGTGTACCAGTTTAAAACTTCCAGAATCTGTTAAGAATTTTGCTGCAAAAAAAGGTTCTTTATCTGATACTGATATCCTAACTTTAAGTGTACAAGCTCCGGTGAGAGAAAAGCGTCGAAAATGTAAGAAACTCAAACTAGATATACGAAAGGCAAGTCAATCTATGAATCAGCTGAGTGAGGATAGCCTCAGCAATGTGGAAAATACACCGAAACATGTTTTATTACAATGCAAGAGCTCAGATGTTTTCAGTGAAAGATTTAAAGGTTTCGATTTTAATAAATCATTTGATTTGTTTGATGCTATGTCTGATGAGACATCTTCACCATTTGAAGATGACTTAGATATAGATTCTTTATCTGATCAATCAGATTCTGATGTTTCAGTAGCATCACATAAAAATATTAAAATGTGTCGGAAAGTGACTGAAACAGAAAATGAATTAAGTGATGAAAACCAGTTGGGACTGTCTGCTAGTCTGGAGTCTTTTGCTGATGTAGAGTTAGACAAGAACGAAGAGGAAAGAATAAGATTGTTACTTAATTATCAAATGAAATTGGAAAAAATGGATTGCTTATTGAAGAAATTGTTGAATGAATTTCAATTTCATATTGAAGTTTCAAAGGTTTTCTGCTCAAAAGCAATTGTAACAGCATTACCTGGTACTGATATTTTAAATTTACCACAAAACCATGGAAAAGTTAAATATGTCAACACTTTAGATTTAGAGGAACGAAGTTCAACTCTGAGCACTTGGAACATAATCATGGAGAAAAATGACATACAAACAAAATTGAAATTGAAAAAACAACTTGTTTCGATGAAACATCATATTGATAACTTTATCAAAACATACTTTCAAAGTTACAACGAAACAAAAACAAAAAGTATAACATTCCAAAAAGCTACAAAACGTTCAAATATCAGCCATAAGAAAAAAATAAAACATTTTGATTTCCCCGATTTAAGAGATGCCATGTTGAACTTGTTTTCTATAGATAAAAAAGAAACTGTCACTTTCTATGATGAAATTGATAAATGTATGTGCAAATGTCATGATCCAGGCTCTCCATCATCACAAAGCGATTCAGGAATGACCTCCAAAAGTGAAGGTTCCTTGTCTGTCACATCTTCAATAGGAAATTTTAGCTTGGACTCATCAACTTTAACAGCTTATTCAGAATCTCTTGAACAAATTGTAAGCTACAATAGTTTTGAAGATTCTCATCTTTATAATACATTATTACAAAAAGCAGCAATAGAAAGAATAACATTTTATGTGCAAGTTCATAGCATTCAGTTAAAATGTGAAGATGAAGCTAAAAATACAATTATATTTCATTGTCCATCGTGCAAAGATACTGAGAATGAGGAAAATGGTCTATTAAGACATATTTTAAGCCAAACGCATTGTGAAAAAATACATTTTCTGTACAAAACTGCTTACATAAAAAAATGTGTTAGTGCCGGCAAAGAAATTCAACCTAGCACAGTGTTAAACCCTATGACAATGTACAGGGATGATAATAAAATAGTTTGCTTCGGAGATGCCATATACGCATGTTCTTTATGCTTTGAGAATTTAATCATCGGAGAATCAGTTCTTATGGCACATTGTGCAGAACCAGACCATGTGGAAAGAAGGGAGAAACTGGCTGACATAGTTGGTTAGTTTGTCTTTTATTATCTGTATTTTTGTTTAAAAAAATTGTATTTACATTGTCCCTATTGACTTTTCATATTAATTTACTAATATTTCCATGTTTTTGTTGGATTTTTTTCACTAAAATTGATCTCTATTTTTTGCTTTTTTATTTTAATTTTATTTCTCTTATACTGTATTTTATTGCATGTTTGCAACAAAATAACATAATTATTTAGTGATTTATGTAAATTTAAACTAATTTTCATAATGTAAGCTTTTGACTCTTATCTTTTCTTATCAGTCATTAATTGTCTATTGACATTAAAAAAAATTGATTTCCATTTTTTTTCCAAACTACAATCATTTTTGTTTGTTTTTACATTTTTAAGTCTTAAATAGATTTTTAGTTCTTTTTGTTTTCAATTGAAAGCAATTTTTTTTTTCAATTTTAACAAATTCAGACTGCTCAAACTTTCTCTACTGTTATACAAAAGTATGTTCATTTTTAAAAACTTTTTTGTACTCAATAACCTTAGTTATTCTTCACTTTAACATTTACTAATTTAAGACGTAACATGAAGTAATATCTTATCCCATTATCATATTGAGTTAAAAAATACTCCTATTACATTTAAGGATACATTTTTTTTTTACTTTTACAGTTATTTGATAAGAAATGGATGAAAACCAAAAAATTGATAAATAATCCATTTTTTGGGTTTCATTACATACTTCAACTTTTTTTATTATACTAATATTTTTGCACAAGTTTAAATCCTTAAACTAAATTCAAAATATGACAAGATGTTACTTCAGTTATTACAATTAAGATTTTATAATCTATGTATCATTAATATACTTAAAAATATTTTACGCTTAACTATCAATATTTACTATAAACAGTGCAATTAAACAATTTATAAGTAACTAAAATTAAGCCTTACAACAAATCTCACCGTCTAAAAATATATATTCCATCATAAATCAAAAAATATGTTCCTAATATTATAACTGGTGTTTGAAAAATAGCAAAAGCAAAGCGAATTTCCGAATTGACAGGGTCCTTATAATAATGCAACAATTTTTGGGTATTTTTGTAATTGTTTAGACTTAATAATCTTTAACCTAAGCCTAAGAAATGTAGTTGTAGATTAAAAATAATCTTTTATACACTTTTTATATGTAACTTTTACATTTTTCTGTATAATCTGTAGGGATAAGTCACAATGTAAAAAGCAAATCTGATCTCAAACGCTTAAATAGTTGTTAAAAAGTCCCCCCAAAAAGACTGATGTTGATAAAATTTTGATGATTTTTTCGATAAAAATGTGTTCATAGGGCAAAAAGTCATTTCAATTCAAAAAGCCGCCTATTTTAATGTTTTTTAAATAAATAAACATGTACTTTATAAATAAATGTAAGTAGAATTAGTATTTAATTTCTAAGCTTATATAATCTGTATTAGAACTTTTATATTGAATCTGTGCAGATCGTTTGAAAAAAATATAGATTGAAATATATTTGGAAACTTGTCAAGAATTTTTAAATTTTTTTTTTTTTATTTAATTGTTTTCAATCTCATAGTATCACTTAGTCCTAAAGTTACTAAATTTTTGAGATTTACATAAGTCATTCATAAATTGTAAATCCTTCATAAATTTTCAATATAATCGTCAAAATTTGGCTGAATGATTGATGCCTACGCACAACATAGTAGTAGTTAATCTGTAAAATCGTAATTTTATATGTTAGTCGAAAAAAATGTGAAAGCACACAAAATACGCTTAAATTCTCTAGCTCTGGCTAAAAAAACTGTGATTTTCTATATAATAGACAAAAATTGTTGTTAGGAATGTTGGTACATGTGACGACTCTGATATTTTACTTTTGCTTTATTTTAAAAAGGAAAAACGAAAGTTTCGTAACATTTTTGGATTCCAATATTTTATTGTATAAACTGTACGGTTTTTGTGAATGTTCATAATACATATTTAAGTACTACATACGAGGCCGTTGAGGCACAGTGAAACAGCGCAACAGTAAACGCGACGGTTTTGGATTCAATTCCCCTCTTAGTAGAGGAAGAGCGGGGTTCAGGCACTCAACAGGCAATGTTTTTAAAATCCGGCGGAGTGTCTTGATACTCAAGTGCATTCTGCCTACCCTGCAAAGTTGTTGCGGGCTCGATACTTACTCCGAGTTGATTGCATTTAAACAATATTTTTTTGGCCCTTTTTTTCAAGCCGGAATATTTTTGTAACTTCACGGTGTAAACGATCGAAGACGATTTCTTTATTGGCCCGTGCATGGGGAACAGAGTGTCTTTACAATAGGTTCCCTCTGTCTTCCCTTCTTATATTGTACATTGTGTTATAGTACACAGTAGCTTTAGTATACTACCACAAAATTTAATATAGCGGGGTGAGCAGAAAGAAATTAGTTGTAAGATACTAGTTTTCCATATACCGTTCAATTTTCGAAACATTGCCTATTGACTGAGAGAACACAACGCCGCGCCTTCTAGAATCTCTACTATTTTTTTAATTTTTCCAATTGTTATGGAGTCGTCACACTATAAAATAAAACTGTGATTACACTCGAGTGTTCATTATTAGAAACATTTTTTTGCTGTAAATTGCTAATTTAAAAAGAAACAAAGAATTTTTCGAAAAAAGTCATAAAAGTTCATAATTATTATTTGAATGAAAATAGCTTTAAATTTGCAATTTATAGTCTGTTTGTTATTATCTGGTTGTATCTATTATTAAATTTTTCTTTGTAAATTTCACCTGAATTTTTCTACTGAAATAAATGTGTGCAGTTTGGATTTATTTGTTTTATTTCTATATTTAATATTAGCGCTTACCTGTGGCTATGCTGCGTTGTCAAATGAAAATAACTAAATAATATTTTTAATAGGCCAGGCCTGTCGTCGTGGAGGGACAAAAGCGTGCGACCGTGAACGCGGCAGTTTCGATTCCCACTGAAAGAAATGATATTTTTAATATTGTAATTTCTTCGCTCTAATAGACAAAGCGCAGTGTTGAGTTGAGTTCCATCGCAACAAGCAATATATCCAGAATTCGGCGGAAAGTGGAGAACGGAAATTTCTTAAAGAGAATGAATAGTCTTAATACCACTTACCACCCAGATTCCCTCTGCTCTGGGATACAGAGTGAAGCTAAAAAAAATATTTACCCGATGATGAGCTCATGAAGCTTGATACATTCTTAAGCTGGCCATTCACGCTACTGTTTACCGGAGAGATCTACCTGTGCATTATTGCCTGCGCAGGTCAACCACAAGTAGACCATTAATACCCGAGTGTGATGATCCAAACAAATAAAAATTAAGTGTTATAATATCAGTAGGGGTATGTATCATTTTACATATTTAATAAATTATAACAACGATGTTGTCATTTCTTTTTTTATTTTTTTCTCAGCTTCACGCTGTAGCCCACGCACAGCAGGCAGAGGGAACCTAATAGGCAGAGGGAACCTAATGTTAACTCACTCCGTTCCCCATTTTGCGCCGAATTCTGGAGGCATTGTGTGTTGAGAGGAGGAAGAAATGAAAATTCTAAATATTTATTTTCTGAAGTGGGAATCGTCCACCCATCACTTACAGTCACACTTTGAATGACTCAATGGCTTATTGATTATTATCCTAATTGTAATAAAGGGCAGGTTTAAAGAATAAAGAAGCCAATAGTTTCATACATATTTTATAAAATTCCTAATTTATTAACAAAACAAAAGTACAAATAAAAAAGAATACCATTTAAGCTAGGACAAAAAGTGTAATTACAAATTAGAATATGTTTGAATCAGAGTTAATTTCAAGAAATCGAACTAAATTTATTTACTTGTTAAAAAGTATATTCTATACTTAGATCTATCTGAGAACCCATAGTAGTCAAACAAAAAAGTTTATGTGCGCATACACTCAACACCGCCACTTCTAAACTGTAATAAATGACAAGATCTTACGAATCTAATATACTGAAGTGTAAAAAAATATTAACTTTTAATATGTTTGTAGGCGCTTATAGCTTACAGGATTTGAGAGTGTCTGGCTGGGAGTCATAACAATATTAAGTCAATGGCAATGGACAACTTCTTTTTTTATATTATTCCCTAGAAAATATCAAAAAATCGAGCTTAATAATTAAACGAAAGTAAGGTAGTATTTTTTGCATATTAGTTATCTAATAACTGCCAAAGTACCACCCAAATTCCATATTGGGTGTATCCGCACAGAAACTTTCAGGCTTTATAAAATAACAAAATTACTAACGACTAGTCGAAGTTCAGCGAGACAGTCCGGTGGGCCTTAACGATTTCCAGCCACCAACTTTATTGATGCTGCTGCGGCGTACCTGCCGCTCTCCGATCCTAAAAATATTTGTCGATCACTCTACATATATTACCGGGACAGCCTTCCTTAGCCAGCCTGGTTCTAATAACGAGGCACTTTGTACTATCGAAGGCTCAAAATATGTTCTTTGAACAGCGTTCGACTATTACGACAAGTTTCTTCAAAGCTGGCTATTAATATGTTTCATCAGTAGTCTTCAGTGCTTTTTTGGAGCATAAAGTACTGGATAAATATACCCTTAATAAGTGTTGGGGGACAGTGCCCTGTGCCAACTTTGGAAGGGAAAAACTAACTACTCTTAGAGTAGCGAGCTAAAATACTTTCTGTTTTTCACTTATATAACCCAGTGTACTGGGACATACAAATGCCGTTTTCTTTGAAACATCATCCATACAGATTATAATGAGTTCTAAGGCTTATGTAAGTGCTTTTTTAGCAAAGTGTCCAACTAAATTGGATATTTCATAAAAAAATCATAAATAATTTGTAACCAGTGTATAAAAATTTCGACATAGTTTGATGAGAATGTATGGCTTAGTGGTCAGAGCGCCTGGTCGGTTTCCAGGAGGTGCTGTTTCGAGTCCCGCTACATTCAAATTTTTATACGTTTTCTAAATAAATATTTTCCTTTCCTAAGTGTGGAATAACACCTTAAAAATGTTAAAAAGTTCTAATATTAGATTAAGTATTAAATACAATATTCAAAAAAATATGTTTTTGTTAAATTATTAATGATAAATTAAATCACTTTTACATTATTGGCTGTCTTATCAGAATAAATATAAAGGCACTTAATGCTTTTTATTTAAATATAAGTTCATCTTTTTTCTAAGTGATGGTTGAATTGGTAGTTGCAGGTTTAATCATCAATTTGAGACAGCTTTCAAACCACAACAAAAACTTAAGCAAATACAGAAATACTTGAATCAAATATATTAAAATAATAACTATAAAATAATCTCTAATATTATTTCTGCAGTTACTTTATTTATGCAATGTTCAGTTCAATATTATATATATTGTTAGTACAATTTTTTAAATATTTGTTATTGTATTTTATTAGACAAAGTACTTAGATTCTAGATACAATGTCTTAACAGTTTGTAGGTATAATACTCATGCAAGAGAATAATTAATATTTCATTTCCCTTGCCTGGCAAAATGTAGAATGGTGTTAAGTGCAGCAACTCAACACAAAATTTGTTAAATTTTTTTTTTCTTGAAAACTTGTTAAATAAGAGTATCTTGATACTAGGTTCCCTCTGCCTATCTCATGTTTTATATGAGATACTGTGCGAAGTCATTTCAAAATAGAGACTAACTTTGTATTTTTTTAATATCATTCAAAGCATTCATACAAGGTTTTTTAAAAACTGACGAATGAGACTCAACAATTTTTGTCAATTCTACACAATTAATAGTATGTTTTTTCTGTATATGTACAAAATTTAAAAGAAATTTACCAAAAACCTTATCATTCAAACAAAGCTGATGTATTTGCTTGAAATTATGTAAAATAAATCTTTGTATATCTTCAGTTATTTCACATTCCTTATAAAGGGAGTGTATTGCATTTAAATGATATAAAAAAACATCTTTGTTAACATTTTGAGACATATATTTAAGTAAATCTAATTTTTCTTCACCACTTAAGGTGGTAATGTATTCTGTAAGCACATGCTTAGGTATTTCTATATCATTAACAATAATAAATAAAAGCTTATTGAAATTTTCTTCATGCTTCTTAGCTTTAACTAAAAAATCTAAACTTAAGCTAGTATTGTCTCGTTTCAAAAGTTCTGGTGCAAACATGTTATAGAAGTAATCAATAAACAGTAAATTTAAGTTTTGATTATGAAAAATGTGGTTACACAGTTTCTCAATTGAACTGAACGGTAGATTTTTGGCCAAAAATTTTAAAGTTTTTGTATTTTCCAAACACTTTTCCATTATTTCTTCAAAACCATTCACAGGGTCTAAATCATTGAGCTCTTCTCCAAAGATAAATTCAGATGATTCTTCAGTATTTTTTTCTTTATTTTCTTGTTGTATTTCTTGATTTACACTAGAATTTTGAATAGGGATGGGAATCTCTTCATCTACAGCCATTTTGTCGATATTATTACTGATAACTTCTGGTTCTTTCTTTATAGAGGTGAAATGTTTAAGCCATTTATTACTATTTTTATTATTTTTAAACGCAGCGTCGATACAGCGTTGAAGAATAGGTTTTGAAGACTCACAGAATTGCCACACTGGTTCTTTCATTGTTTTGTTCATTCAAAATAATTAAGATTTTTTATCACTTCTTCGATAAGTTTATTTTTTTAAAGAACTACGAAAGAACAACGTATTCTTAGGAACAATAGAATATTTACAATATCGTGAAATTCCATAAATATGTTTCATAATTAAACTTTATAGATGGTATTAGAGAAAGATCAAAGTTTAAAAGTTTTAAATAGAATTTTGTGTAGGTTTTTTTTAAATTGACATATATGATATATGCAAATATGACAATGTTGCAAGTACAGAAAGTTAAACAATAAAAAACATAAGAAAAATAATTTCTATAAGACGGTATACAAATATATTTTATAATATATCAAAGTGATTTATTTGAACATGATTTAATGTTTTTATTAGACATAACTCTACTGTTACTAAACACAAGATAAGAGTAAAAAATTGTTCTTCGCTTATTATATTCCAATAAGCGAGTTAACTGCAATTTATATTAATTATTCACTACAGAATATTATCTTTATTTTCTTTAATGTAAATTATCATTTATCATTACATTTTAAATTATTATTTATACAATTCATTATCTACATTTCATAAGACTGTATGACTTACGATCTTCGTGGATTTTAAATTAAATCGCACATTTAAAAAAAACCATACATGAACACTTATTGAATTGAATCTATCACTTCAGTATAAAATTTTCTAACGTTAACAAAAGACGTGTTCTTAAAACAATATCTATTTGTTTGTATTAAATTACATATATTATTAATTTCTATTCTTCATGTAGCCAATAAAAATAGGTAAGTTCTTTAATATATTTCTCAAATTTATTACAATATAATTTGATTTAAATAATAGTGTCAATATATTTAAATAAATATCTTTAAAAAAGTAAATACAAAGTAAAATAAGAGGTTTTATTATAAAAAATATGTTGAGTACCAATTAATTGTATTTATTTAATTATGTATTTCTTTCCATATGACTTTTATTATCAATAAATTATAATAAGCTCGTCGTGGCGCAGCGACACAAGCGTAAGACTTTAAACGCGGGTTCGCTTTCCACTCGGGTGAATGAAATAAGTAATATTCAGATTTTCTCTCTCTGGTTACGAAGTAAAGCGCAGCGTTGAGTTCCGCCACTCAACACGCAACGCCTCCAGAACTCGGTGGAAAGTGAGGTGAATGGAGTGTATTAATACTTCCCAGATTCCCTCTGACTACGCTGCAGTGTACGGAATACAGTGTGAAGCTAAAAAATATATAATATTTTATATTGTACATACGATTTATCATCATTAACAGTTTATATATCATTGTTATTGTTTATTCTGCATATCAAAATATTTAATCACTACTTTAATTATTAAGAACTTAATTTGCCCTAGTTGGGATTTATGTTTTTTTTTAATTTTAGATGCACTTAAATGTGTATACCGCAAGTAATAGACTGGGCAAAAGTGGTAAAATACATCATTCTTCACGCACCGTCCAATTTTAGAGACATTGTGTGCTAAGTGGCAGAACTTAACGCCGCGTTTTATCTAAAAAATAAAACTTATTATTTCCCCGAGTGATAATCAAACTCATAACCGCCACATTTACAACCGGTTATTCCACTACGACACGATTTCCTCAATCAAAATTATACCGATAAATTGACAGAATGAACTGAAAATGCAAGCAATTTTTTAAATTTAACAAAAATACTTTATCATAAGTATTTTTTTTTTAAATATTTCAGTTTACAGTTAACATTTTTATTATATGGTAGTTTATTTTTATTACTTACATACTTGAGTAAATACTTCTAATATTGTAAATCAAACAACAAATTGGCTTGAACGCTCCGGAAAAAGACATAAACGGGACGCCAAAAGAAAAGGTGAAAATAGTGGAAGAGTCGAAATCGTAGAATAGCAGCAGTAAAAATTGTATTAATAAAATCCAAGACAACCAATGCAGGAAAGAAAGATGGTAAACTACAAATAATAACAAAATTTTCTATACTTAATGCAAATATGAAGACATCAATGTCTCAAATTTAGACAGAAAGCAGAGTTATAAAACTTTTGTTAAAATTTTAGTTATAGTTAGAAATATATAGTTAGAATATATATTTTTTTGTTTAATGGTTTAACTTTGCTATTCATTGTCTAGTATGTGTGTTGAATGTTTTCACCAACAAATTTTATTTAATATTATAAAAAAATATTTAAGTTTATATTTCCATTTCTTCGTTCTGGTATCGAGGCAAAAGCGCGACGTTGAGTTTTGCCACTCAACACGCAATGCCTCCAAAATTCGGCAGAAAGTGGGGAATGGAGTGTCTTAACACTAGGTTCCCTTTGCCTACCCTGCTGTGTGCGGAATACAGCGTGAAACTAATTAATTATTTATTAAATATAAAAAATTGTGAGGATAGATTGATGTTGTTATACTTTCACGCAAAAACTAAATACTAAACGGATTTTGATGAAACTTTATAGTAATATAGCTTATACATAAAAATAACACATGAGCTACAATTTATGTGTACATTTTATATAATTTGACACGATGTATAAATGACAAGAATACTAAATTTGAACCCGTACTTCTTGACCACTTAACCTACAATTCCTAACTAAAGATCCGCCATAGCTGTATAAAAACAAGCCATCTCCGCTATCGTATATCCTTATACAATAAGAATAGGTCAAGTTCTACTTTAACAGTTTTTCTAAGAAAATGGTCTTAAGAGGCCACCGTTGCGTAGTAGGGCGCCGTCTGACTGTAAATAAGATAGTTCTTAGTTCGACTCCGATCTGGGAGAATGAATTGTTTTCATTTTCTTGTTTTACTTTGTTTGGTTGAACAAATTGAGGTATATTGAGGTTGAAAAATATTTTTGTATTGGATAGGTCATTCATCGAGGTAGGCCACAGTACCTGCGGTCAGAGTTACCTCCCGTACGTAGAATGTGTCATATGTCATACAGAACGAGTATCTATTTGACAACGGGGCAAAGACCAAAAACTGCTCAACGGATTTATATGAACCTAACAATAATATATAGCGTTTATGTCAGAATCTACAATTTATGTCAAAATTGTGTATAATTTGGCTATAATATAACAATAAGTTTAATGCATGGGCATGATTCGCTAGTTGAAAATAATTTAAATATAATCATTCCCAAAGGGGAATCGAACCTATAATCATGACGATTACAGTCCAAATGCATTAATATTTAAGAAGAATTTATTAAGACAAGAGAAAGTTTATTTTTCCAATTATTTGATAATAAATATCAAATAATTGGAGTGAACTTTTGTTCTATTTAAGTATTTATACAAATATGTTTGTATAACAAATTAAATCTGATGTATTATTGTTGTTGTATAAGTTATTGAACTTAGATAATAGTAAGGTCGTCGTGGCGCAGCGGCACAGCGACACAGCGTCTGGTTTTAAACGCAACGGTTGTGAGTTCGATTCCCACTCGGGGGAATGAATTATTTCTTGCTGCAGGGACAAGAATAAGCGGGGCGTTGAGTTCCGCCACTCAACAGACGATCGAAAATTTATTGAATTTTTTTTTGCATAATTGTTAAATTTTTAAATATTTTGTTTCAGAAAATGCTTTTAATAATATTATCTATAGTTGCTGGGGCGCTCTCTGTGCCGCTGCAAAGCAAATGTGGATACGAGGTATGTGGAAAATAATTATTCAATATCTTTTTCTAACATTTCTTACTTTTTTTTTTGAAAATGATTTCATTTGATGAGATAAAGTAAAAACTTCTTGATCTGCCAATTCAAAAAATATATTAACTGGTGATGTGCCACTATGTTTTCTTTAATTACCTAAAATATTCGAATTTTTTTTAAATATAATGTATAGTAATAATAAGCTTGTCTGCGGCTGTATAATTTTTGCAGTCCTCTACAATTGTCTGTCCATAAGTTATTGTCACAATCTGTTTTAATGCTGTTGAAATTGCAGAATAAATAAATTTTGACCATATTCTGAGCTTATAAAACGTAAGTGATAAAGAGTAAAATGTTTACAGTTTACAGAAACTGTATAGGTACATACATTTATAAAATATTTTTATTGAACTTATAAACACTTAAAAACAATCAATTGTTAGCAAATCATTGATCACATTGTCATAAGCAATCTTATTTATTAATAATGAATGTGTGTACAAAAGGGTTTAACTTTGTTTGGCTCAAGGTTGATCCAAACAAAGTTAAACCCTTTTGTACACACATTCATTATTAATAAATTTAACTTTGTTTGGCTCAAGGTTGATCTTAGATATTTTTTCACTCTTTTTAAAGAGGAAAGCTTTGTCTTTAGCTATATACAGGTTAGGATAAACGTTCTCCAAACTCTGTTTTCGTAGAAACGAAGGCAGATTTTATAATGATATAGAATCTGGTACTTCTAAAATTCTTAATCTTTGGGAAGAAATGTAGTTTTAGAATGTTTTCTCGAACGAAATTAGACTTTAAACCATTAGAATGCTTTTCTTCTAAAAATAGTACTTTTTTCGTAACGTTATCAGCATTTGATAATTATATTTAGACCATTTTTGTCTAAAATGAAAACTTTTCAACGAATTTTGCTTTTTTTTAATTTCGGACCAACCAACAAAACTGTTTGTTGATTTGTGAAAATAGCGAAATTATCACTCGTGTCCCTATTTTTTTCTTCATGGGATATTTAATTAGGTACATGCAAGGCTATCTTTTTCGAAGTAGTAATTCCATTTTTTTGATTACATTTTTGAGTCCAAGTACTAGTTATAGGGCTGCAAGCTGAATTTTTTATTGTAAAATATGTAAAGAAGGTTGTTGGACCGTCGAATTTACCGCTTTTCGTCTTCGTCGAGCTGTAAAAAGCTAACATAATTGAATTTAAACCAATAATTGTATCCTCATGAAACTTGATACTGTAATGTTATAGTGTCATCGAGCTGGCGTGATGATTGGATCCAGGACCTGAGCATTGGAACTCTTCAGAGGTTACTAGTAAACTATTCGTATTCAGGCTTACACTTTATAGCTTCGAACACGTTCCATACCACTTGTATCACTTAGTGTAGAAATGTGCCTGCGTGTTATTAGTTTTTGTATCGATATTTTTATTCTGTATGGATAACGATGTCACTTACGACACTACCTCTTTTTTCTTGGTTGCATAATATAAATGCAACTGTGGGTTCAATCTGCAGTTATATGTAAATCTTCGTAATTGTTAGGGTTTCGTACCCGCAGGGTAAAAGGGTTCGACTGTCACCAGGCTGTACCTCATAACCCGTGATAGTCTAAGTTGAAATTTTCACAGATGACGTATTAGTGTTTGGCGCTATAATAAAAAATACTCTAAACACAGAATAACATAAATATTTAACGTGGCTCACTTATAAATTTCACTAATGTTTACATTAAGATATTTTCATAGCTAAACCAGTCCAGGCCCCCTCAGAAAGTATCTCCAGATATACCCAAGGGACGTCCTTGAGAAATGTGAAGATACCCTGTTCCTTAAGGCGTTGCGAAAATCAGCGACACGATCGCTATCAGAGCGAGGAAATTAAAATATAATATAATTCATTTCCCCGAGCGGGAACCGAACCCACAACCGTCGTTTTTACTGTAACTAAATGTTAATGTAAAAAAATACTAAACTAATAATAGCGGAAATAATTTATTTATACGCTTACTTATTATATTACTTTAATGAGTACGGTGATTTATTAATGTAACAAACACTGTTATCAGTTATTGATAAGGAGACCTTTAACACTTTGTTACACTCTGGATCTGTTCATGTTATATGATAGTGGAGAAAGTATCTGAGAGTATTTTAAAAAAAATCAGCTTCACGCTGAATCCCGCACATAGCAGGGTAGGCTGAGGGCAGTGGCGTAGCGAGCTTAACACGCGCCCTGGTCAAAATACAACACAATATAATTTTAAATGTAAAATATACTAACAAATTAATAAATATATAAATTCTTTGGCTTGGCTTTAAATGTAGTTTTCTCAACTACATTTTACAAGACTGCATTTTAAAATATACATTATGTACACATATTTATAAAGAATTATGCTAAAACACGTATATTACACATACATATAGTACACATACATTTTTTCACAGAGTTGTACCCAAGCTGAATCTGGACTTCTAAACGTGCATATAGTACCCCACACCCACGACGACGTGGGATGGTTGAAGACGGTCGATCAATATTATTATGGAAGTAAGTTGTTTTAATACTAACATATGTTTATTGTACAAAATTCGAAATATTTCGGATATAACAAAAATACTATTATTACGGGTTTCGGTTTCAGTTACGGTTATATTTAAATGATTTTAAATTAACTCGAATTATCGGTTATTTTTGAAAAAAAAAACGGTCAGGTACATACAAGATATTTTTGAGAAATTTATTTTTCAATTACTGACAGCTGTTTTTTACATATCAGAAACAATGTGAACGGTTTCGTTGTTTGTAATACTTCTCGTTTATCTTTTTCTAGCAATATCGTTATCGTCAGTTCATGCTAAATTCACAGAAGATAAAAATATTGAATGAAATATGAGTTGTGTTCCAAGTTCTGCCACTCAATGCCAATGCCTCAAGAATTCGGCGGAAAGTGGGGAACGGATTTTTTTAAATAGGAACGGAGAGTTTTAACACTAGGTTTTCAGGTTCCAGGAACAGGAGAAAAGTTCCTTCTTTTATACCGCACTCGTTTACGGTCACAGATTGGTTTCTTTTTTATATCTGATAGTTTCGGTAGCGGTTATGACGCTCCATAATATCCGTGGTATAAAGTGATGATCTATAATATATTAAAACCGTAAAAAGTATATGCTTTTGGAACAACTGCTCGCAACAAAAAAAATCATGAGGTCACACGCTATCCCATGAAGGAAACCAGCTAGCTGAGTTAGAAAGCAGTGTAGGGAGGCAGAAAGCCTAGCGTTTGCCAAGACTGTCCGCTCCCTGTATTCAGTCCATTTTAGAGATAATCTGTTAAACAGTGGAGCATGACGCCGTTGTCTTGCCAGAGTGGCGAAATTTGAATGATTCTCCCGATTGGGAATAGAGCGTGCGACCATCGCATTTACGGATACAATGTTCCTGAGTAATTTCTAAATAAATTAAGGAATTAAATATAAAATTTGTAAACCGTGTAACGTTCACGATTACGTCGAAAGTTACACGGTTTACAAGTTTTATATTTAATTCCTTAATTTATTTAGAAATTGGTCTTAAGAAGGAATCGAACTGACGTCCTTCGACTTAGAAATTAAAAACACCTGTTTTGTATTTCAGGTAGAAATAACATACAAAAAGCAGGTGTTCAGTATATTTTAGATTCTGTTATAAAAGAATTATGGCAGGACCCTAAAAGAAGGTAAGTTGTTTAGAATATATATATTTTTAGTTATACATTTATGCGTATAGAAAAATAATGAAATCTTTCTAATTAAAGATAGAATAACATTAAAGTAGCTACATAAAACTATATATTTTTTCTTATACAACGTTAAAGATAATTGTTGAGTGGATAGTTGGAAAAGCTCTAAATGTGGTATTTTGAAAAATAACTTTTACTATCTACATAATAAATACGTCAATCTGACGACATGCGTCGAGGGTCGAGGGTCGATGATGACTCCTCATCCTAATATATCCTAAAATCAAATATGCAGAGCCATATACAAATTAAAGGCCATTTATAACTTTAGGGCGGCTATGACCCATCGACAGATCTGTAAGAATTTTTTTATTTAGATTTTGTTCCTAGTTGCAACACAAAAAAGTGAAGAGTGAGAGTAACTAAAAAAAATCCTTTCTTTTCAAAATATTTCTAATATTTATTTCACTTGTAGATTTATATACGTAGAAACAGCGTTTTTCTGGAAGTGGTGGGTGCGTCAAACTGACGACACACGTCATAAGGTGCACACTTTAGTACGCGAGGGGAGATTGCAGTTTGTAGGTGGCGCGTGGAGTATGAACGACGAGGCAGCGAGCCACTATCAGAGTACTATTGATCAGTTTACCTTTGGATTGAGGTAGGTTTTGACGATTTTTCTATTATTTTTAGTTGAATTTTGTGCGTAAAGGGGAAAAGAACATACAAATTATGTTACAAGGATAAATAGATTGTGAGTGGGAATTTGAGGGCATATTATATCTTAATATCGATATATATATCGATATATACAATTGATAAACAAATTGAGAATTGAAAAACGTTTAGTTACAAAAATATTGTTACTATATTAGATTGCTTTTTAATTTTGAAATTTCAGTCAATGTTTTGTTTATGAAAGCATCTATTATATATTAAAAAATATATTTAGTTAAATATATGAAGTAAAAAAAATGATTTCAATAATGAAACTCAATTTTATATCCGAAACTACTAAAACTATACTGTACTCTTCCAAGTCTAAATAAAAACACAAAAAAAAAATTACCAAAGAAAACTAATTTTCGGCACAGAAAGCTAAACGAAACATTCGGCGAATGCGGAATTCCTAAAGTGGGATGGCAAATAGATCCGTTTGGACATTCTCGAGAATTTGCTTCGTTATTGTCCGCAATGGGCTACGACGGGCTGTTTCTTGGTCGTATAGACTTCCAAGATAAAAGGTCAAGGTTGAAGAATAAAGAAATGGAGATGCTGTGGAGAGGGGATGATGATTTGGGTAAGTATTTCTTTGCACGTTTAAGTATGTTATATTTCGCATATGGTGGTATGGTGAGCGGACGGAACCTAGTGTTAAGACGATGATAATAAAATAATAACACTGATCAAGTTTTGGGATAATGTGTGGTGAATGGCGTAACTCCACGCCGCGCTTAGTCTCCATGAGGGTGGTAATGAATATAATTAATTTCTCCAAGTGAATCCTCAACGGATTTTTCAATCAGATACGCCAAGACGGCTTCTATTAATATTTGTAAAATTATAACATTGTCCTGTCGCAGGAGCACAAGCGTGTGTGCTACTGTAAGCGCAATAGGTTGTGGTTTCGATTCCCACTCCAGGAAATGAAATATTTAATATTTTGATTTTTTCGCTCTGGTGTCGATGCAAAGTGCGGTGTTGAGTTCCGCTACTCAACACGGAATGACTTCAGAATTCTACAGAAAGTCGAGACGAAAATGTCTTAACACCATCCCTGCTACGTATGGAATGAGTGTAAAGCTAAAAAATATGTTGAAATTGTTTTGCTATTCTGTATTAATTTTCTTGTTTCTTACTATTATGAATTTTATTTCCTACGTCATTATGATGTATTTGGGAATTGTCTGAATTTATTAGTTTTTTTCGGGTTTGATTCTCATTTAGGGGTATGACATTGAGTTCCTTCACTCAACACGCAAATCTAAATCGAACTTAAACTATTATTTATGTATTTTTTCTCTTTTTTTAAGGTAATTCATCAGATATTTTCACTGGAGTACTCTTCAATACATATTCACCTCCACCTGGTTTTTGTTTCGATGTTCTTTGCGATGATGAGCCTATTATAGACGATCCCGATTCACCCATTTATAATGTTGATGACAAGGTAGGTCACTAGGTTAGTGACTTTATTCTCTTTTTCTGTTTAAATTCATTCAGTGACGATTTATGTAGTGATTTAGCTTATGGATGTAAGTGAAGTAAAGTAGTGTTTGATATTGGTAGATAAAAGGGAGAAATTGGTCACTGATTTAAGTAGTTGATAATTGTTCTTTTTATATAATTTTATTTGATTTTTTAATAAATTAGGATATATGTTATTGCTGTTGGACATAATAGTTTTGGGTTCGATTCCCATTAGGGAAAATGAATAAAATTATTATTTTTTCCGATTCAGAATTAAACTATTATTTTTTCCGCTCTGGTGAGTGCGGCGTCGATTGCGACGGCGGAATTATGTTTAAGATCTCTCATATATACAATTTATCAAAGGTTCCCTTTTAGTATCAAGCAGGCTATGTATTTTTCAAAAAGATTTTACAAAAATATTCGAAGACGTGAATGTATAATGTCTAATATAATTATTTGAATTTATTATATTTATTTTTAAATAAAAATATTTCGTTATTTGAATACATAAATTACAAATAATAAAACAAAAAATTCACTTCTTCAATAAGTTGCGATATCACTTCCATACATTCATATCTTCGATTATATATAATGTACATAAATTATTTTAAAACAACGCCATCTATTATACAAAAAGTAAAATTAACTTCCTTTCTACCAAAAAAGGTGACAAAATTTATTGAAATATCGAAAAATATTTCAAAAGGATACAAAACAAATAATATTTTGGTTACAATGGGAGAAGATTTTCAATATCAAGACGCCGCTATGTGGTTCATTAATTTGGATAAGTTGATACAGTGAGTTCTTTGATGGCTGTGGGTTCAATTCCCACTTAGGGAAAAATTTTAATGAGTTCTATTGTTTGGGTGTATGTATGTTTATCAAATTTTTGATCATATAAAGGACTGTCTGAAAATGGATACACAAAGATATTATGCTCGATTTCTTATGAAAGCATGTGCATATGCATGCTATACTATAAATGCATGCAACAAAAACATTTAAATATATACCCTTAACAAATTTACTTCATTTTATAATGAAAATCTTCTTACTTTTCGTAAAATAACCTAAACACTAGCGAGTCATATTAGGAAATTATAATACGGCATAGAAAATAAAAGAAAAACAATTAAAATAATCCAAAAACAATTTAACTTAATAACAAAACGAAACAATACAACAAAAACAATTTTTCTAAATAGGTATCGACATTTCTCTTCAAAATGATCGAAATGTCATCTGTATATCGAACGAATAACGTTTTGGTGACAATGGGCGATGATTTTAACTATCAAGACGCGGGCATGTGGTTCAATAACTTGGACAAATTAATTTCGTAAGTGAAATTATTTTAGAATATTGCATGCGATAGAATTTGAACCTGTTACTCTTTGTGTTTTTATGTGTGCTTAAGTACAAATTTGTAGTATTATAATTATGTATTATTATCATTTTAACTTAAACTTAACTTCACGCTTTATCCCTAGCGGGGTAGTCAGAGAGAACGGAGCGTCAAA
>DWAO01000254.1:0-29106 GCA_018230605.1 Heliconius congener | reverse complement strand
ATATATATATATATATATATATATATATATATATATATATATATATATTTGAGCATACTGAACTAAGCTGAGATAATCTAAAATTTTACTATATTTTTGTATTACTGAAAAATCTTCTCTCACTATGACACTTTAAAAATTATAAATTTTACTGTTATATTAAAAAAATATGAAATAGTTAGTTAGTTACGTAACATTATTTTCGAAATTTAATTTAATCCATATCTATTACTTAGTAATCACAACTATAAATTTTATTTTAAATAGAAAAATCCACATTGTTAGACAATTCAGTTTGATATTAATAACCCGATTAAAAAATCGTTTATAAAACATGAGTTCACATAACGTTTATTAAATGTCTAATAATAATAAATTGGTCTTCTCAATTGACTCTATATATAAAATAAAATACCCACATGTAGTAAAAACTCAGATAGAAAATAACTTTGGGATTGAAATATAACAAGGGATCCTCATATATAATAATAAAAATTTAAATATTATAAAAGTTAACTGAGCAGCCGTATAAATAGATGGTTTGAGTGTTAAACGCCGTTACCCCACTGTCAGTTGTCGTCTTCATCATTGTCAAACAAATCCCCGTACTCTTGTGAGTGCTCGAAATCTCTCAAATCCTGAACAAACAACGTGCGAATGAATAAGAGTACAACTCTGTACTTTTAATAATATTAATATTATTATGTTTATATTAATGCCAATTATTATTAAATCTTACGTCTTATAAGAGTATACATGAGGCTATATGCATATTACTTCATTAAGAGACTTCTTTTTTTAAATAATTTCTATAAAAAAAAACTTTCTTGTTTATATTACGAAAAAGCAAATGCAAAAAAATAAAAAAGACTAAATTTCTCAATATAAGCATACCATGCGAGCAAATATACGTTATTATTATAATATAATACTTATGTATTGGGTAGAAGGACTTGTAGAGGTAATGTACAAAGGCATACCAAGCTAAAATGTGGCTTATTTGAATATTAATATATTAGAAAAAAGCTTAAATAAGTTTTTAAGCTTAAGATTATTGTAGTGCTATTGGACAGTGTTTGACTGTTCCTATGATGGTTGTAGGTCTTATTGTATTCAAGTTCAAGTACCACCATTCAACATGGAATGTCCCTAATAAAAATGAAAAAGAGAAAACATAGTTTCTTATTTCTTATTCTCTTTATATTAAGAACTACAAGAAAAGAATATGATATAGTTACCTGAAACATACCAGTAGCGGCCGCATAACCAGTCATTGCCAGCAATGCAAATATACCCGCCAGGAACTTGTTACGAGTCGCATTTGGAAATTGTGCTTCTCTCTCAGCTTGTGTACCTTGAGACTTCTTTGAATTTTGTCTGTTGTATTCTGTGTATGAAACGTTATATTACTGTGATTATGTTTTCAGCTTCATACTTTCATCCTGATAGCAGGATAGGCAGGGCAACCTAGTGTTAAGACACTCTGTTCCCATTGAGACACTTACATTCCCCACTTTCCGCTGAATTCTTGAGGCATTGCGTGTTGAGTGGCGAAACGCAATGCCGTGCTTTATCTCGTTACCAGAGGGAAAAACATGCAACATTTCCTCAACTGGGAATCAAACCCAGTCGTGGCGCCGCGGCACAGGCATGCGAGTGTCGTGACAGGTGTAATAGTGTGGCATATAGTTCGGCTGAAAATGGGGAATGGAGTGTCTTAACAATAGGCTACCTCTACCTTACCCTACATAAATCTCCTTTATACTACAATAATTATAATTATATACTACAATAATTATAATTATATTTTTATAATAATAACTGCTTACAATAATGTATAATTTTTAAATAAATTATACGCTCATTACATAAATGTAGTGGTAGTTGACAAATGAATTTTGTTTAAATTATACAATAATATTCCAATTAGGAATTAATTATAATTTGTTTATTTATTTAATTATTGAAATAAACATAATGAATGTCAAACAATTATTAATGTGACAATTAATGATACTATGAGATCATCTTGGGAAAACATCTAATTACAAACATATTATGTGGAAAGAATGCTTCGTACTTTCCAGCCTCGGTAGATAAAGTGCATGATTGAGTTCACTACACTCAACACAGTTTTAAATTCAAGCAGGAATCAGAAAATGGAGGGTCTCAAGACTAGGTTCTATCTGCCTACTCCACTATATTCTACAATAAGATCTCAAAAAAATATGAAAATTAATAATTTAAAAAACTCACCATCTGTGACATTCCTAAAGTTTTTCTGACTGATTCTAGCGACAAATCTACTTAAATTTGCTATTCCCTTGACGTGGTTTGATAAAGTTGAATTTGGAAAAGGTGCCTTCACTAGAGGTGCGAGATACGCAAACACTATTGCATCAAATGAAGATGGACGGTTACCAAAGAAATATTCACTCTCCCCTAATCTGTCTGAAAGAGTTTTAAGGCACTTTTCTGCTTCACTGTAGACCTGTAAAGATAAACATGGTTTATACTAAACAGTATATGTATCACAACAAAATAAATAACTTAAATTATATATTTTGTTGTGACCAGTACAGAAATTTTGTGACATTAAAACAAGCATAATATTTAAACAGCCCAATTATTTATTGTTGCCTAATATTTAGCTATTCAGCCAGGAAACAGCCAAACTAATTGTTATTCAGTATAAGGCCATATAGCAATATGATTACTATATTATATAGGTAATTTAAAATTAAAGTAATCAGAATAACTTACCGTTTTCTCAATTTCTTTTAGATCTGTATGTTCACCATATAAAGCATCTATCATTTCCTTAGCAACACTTTGATATCTAGATGGATAATAAAAATTAAATGGTATTTGTAGGGCCTTTGCGAATGTTGGTCGTGTTACGTCGCCATAATTCTTTTCATCTACCCACCATGCATATTGATATGCAGGATAAAGCTTATCTCGGAGGTATTGAGTAAATGCACTAGCTTCAGCAGCTTGTTTCTGATTTAAATGTACGTCAGTGCTGTAATGCTAAAACAGACCTTATGACTAATTTTAAAATTATAAAATGTTATAGGAATAATATTTTTTGTTAATGTCTCTTACCAAAGATTTTAAATATTCTACAACCTCCTCAAAATTAGTAAGAATAGTTCTTCCATCTTTCATAACAGGTAAATTGCCTTTTGGTGTGAAAAATGGATTGCTACATTCTCGAACCTTCACTGGCACTCCGATAAATTTCATATAAGTCTGAAATTTTATGTGAAATTTGTGTTAACTATTAACACCGGTAAAGTAAATAGGTTATAAATAAAAAACATACTAAGACTTTTAGGCACTCTAAGTCAATAGATGCGAGCCCCCATTCCCCTTTCCATATATCTAATTCTATGCTGGCCATCATTTTTTTCAAGACCAATTCACAATTTCAAATAAATTTGAACTTCTAATTTTTTTTGACATTACACAACAGATGTCAGTAATCAGTAAAATCAAGTGAGACACAGATTAAAATAAGTAAATGCTCTTAATTTTTTGGTCATTCCTAATTTTCGTTGGAAACTATATTTTCCATATATAATTTAATAGCAAAAATGTAGAAGAAGTGTTTTGTTAATGATATTTGTTATTGCTAAAAATAAATATTATGAAAAAAATATTATTCAAATAAGGCCAGTAAGCAAAAGCTATATGAAAAAGTCAATTTAATTTCAAGTTTGTAACTTAGCAATTTTTCTGATTTGAAATGTTAACATAAAATTCATGACCCCGTTGACGGTGTCTTTTGTGTTTTTGTAGGCATTATATATATATTATTTTGTTCGTTTAAATTTAATATATTTTGATATTCAAACAGATTTATGCAGAAATAATCATGTTGATTGATCAACTACCAGAAAAGAACAACGGGCCAGATGAAGATCAAGATTTATTTTTTACTAATAGCTCACAAGAAATTGTAAATAATAGCGAGTTATTTGAAATTGAAGAAATCAAATATGACGGTATGCCTTTAAAAATTCCGCAAATTCCGTTTACATGAAAAAGATGTATTTTCATAATTAAATTCAATTAATTGTTTCTTTTAATTTTAGAAAACGATCTATGTACACGTGATTTGGTAATTCTATACGAAAACATGGATCATCGCACGGAAACCATTCATATTTCTAAAAATACAATTGAGAAAGCACCTAACCACTATGTAGAAACGGTAATTTACAATGATGATGTAGATTCTGACGTTTCGGATGTAAGTGAAATGTACAGTAATGAAGATGTCCATAATGTAATCACGATTAACGACGAAAGGATCGATCTCCTCAATACAACTCCTTCTTTTCAAACATCACTCTGTCACAAATACGGCAGTGTGAATATGGAAACAGCTTATATATCCAATGAATATAATAAACATTTTATGTTTAACGACAATTATATTAAAGACCATTTAAACATTCATTCAATGTCTGGTTGCAAGTACTCCGATAGTACCGTAATTCCAGCATCATTATTAGATTATATTTGCTGTAAGTGCTCAGAAGACAGATACAGTTTTCATATGGATAACATTATAAAATACGTTCAACATACTATTGACCAGTTGAAACGTATAAGTAATGGTGACTATTTAACTGGAACAGCTAAAGAAAAGTGGCGAGAGGTCAATAGCATTCACAAGGAGAATGAATGTCAAAAGAATGCCATAGTGAGTTGTGCCAACGTACCTGCACCAATCAAACGTAAATTGAGGCATTTTCAAAATACTTGGGATGATAAAGTACATTCAGAAATGGATATAAGATGTCTAAAAAAAATATTAGAAAAAAGAATTTATCTGCAAGTGCCAAAATTATTAAGTGGGACTTATAAACTTTTCCGCAAATACTTTGATAATAATCTCACTATAACCTATAAAAAAGATAAACAATTACCTAGCCTCCAAAATATAAATGAATCGCGTGTAAATGTGGTATTAAAATTACAATGTTCAAATTCTGATGAGGTAGAAGCTAACGTGAATTCAGTAACAGTTCTTCGTACATCATTATTAGATAAACATAGTACAGGTAGCTTATTTCTTGCAAGTTGACATTGATATGCACTTATTTAAAGATTTGTTAATTTTTATTTCTTTTTAGAACAATGTTCAGTTATAGAAATTACGTCTGATTACGATGAAAACGCCAAAATAAGTCACATTGAAAATAACGTTAATGATGTCATTTTAAAATCTACACCTAGTTTTACATACCACAGTCAAGCTGATTTTAATGATAATATAAAGTCTGACGAAAGTTATGCTATTGAAGAATTTACTGAACCGTATCCAATTGCGGACGAATTATCGTATACAATGCGACGATTAAGCATGAACTCTCCTGTCCCAGAGGAAAGTGAAGACACATCAATTAAAAAAAAGAAATCTTCACGAGTTAGAATTAAATCACCATATGAAAATAGATCATATGTTATTGAAGAAAAGAAACGAAAAAAACTTTTAGAGATCAAAGAAAAACGAGAAAAAAAGAAAATGATTATCAACGAGAATCATAAAGTAACTAAACCGAAATATGGAAAAGGTGCAATCATGGCTCATTCTTCTTACTCTGTTACAAAATTATCTATTACAAATAAATCCTTTTATAATTCGATATATGGACAAACTTTAGACAACAAAAGTTTAAAAAAAGAAGTTAAAAGGCTTAAAATAGATCATATTTCTCCTCTTGATATAGATTATGATAATGAAGAGAAACATGAATCTGGATCAATACCAAACAAAGCAAGCCAAAATATCATTAGCCGTAGTTATTATTTAGAGGATACAGATACAGAAATTATGCACTTACCTAGCAAATCAGATAGCGTTCAAGACGTAGGAAAAGAAATTGGCACTCCATCGACTTCCACTATATCTAACGACGTGGATAATTTGAGCATTATCAACCGACTGTTCACAAATGCATCTGTATCTGATCTAAGTGTTACAGATACAATGTCCAGCTTTCACAAGCAAATGTTGTAAGTATTTTACTTTAATTTTTTTATTATATATAATGTATAAAGAAGGAAGTGTATTTCACACTAGATTCTCTGTGTCTATCCTGCTTTACACGATAAAAGCGTTAAGTTATAGCTATAATATAATTAACCGAGCTGTATATCTTTATATAACTTTAACGTACCAATAAAAAAAATATGGTGTTTTTTCTTAATAGAAAGGGCGCAGGTGAAGTCAATCAAAATGATTTTCTCAAATTGGCACAAAGTACTGAAGCATTAGTTCCAACTAATACACCAAGGAAAAATGAACATAAAGGAATTGTTAAAAAAGAAATGACTACAGAGTGCCGAAAAAATATAAATAAAATTTATGACTTAATGAAAATAAACAATGAAACAGATTCCTATAGTTTTAAAATTAATAAAAATAATACAACAACAGCTGTTACGAAAGAAAGTTATAGTACACAAAGCTGTGACAGTGGAAATAGCAACAACCATCAAATAATGTCTTCAAGTCTAAACAACGATATAAATAGTGATCTTGTATCTGTTATTCCAAAAGTTATAATAAGTTCTAAGCAACGTAGTACAGCAGTAGATAATAAAGTAAAAAAAGAAGTAAAAAAATATGACACTAAAATAAATAACAACCCGTTAAAAGCAATATCTCAACTGCTTCATGATATAGATAACGTTCAGAAAACAAAGCATAAGGATGGAAATGAAAGAAGAACATCAAAGAAATCTGAAAATATATATCCAGAACACAAAACGAGAATTTCGACCTACAAACGCAATAACGATATAAATACTGTACGATTACAATCGCACAATGAAAAAAATTTACACCATAATTTAACAAATGAAAAGGCCAAACCGGCTGCACGCTTATCTCTTGAGAAACCTGCAAGAAAATTTTACAGAAAAAATGTAATAGATATCATCGATGAAGTTAAGGAACTAAAAGGGGAAGCGGTCCGTGGGCCTTCGAAACGGTCTAGATTAGATAATTTAGCGCAACCAAAAAAAATATATGTTCAGGCTCATTATGAACAATATCAAAATAGACATGAAAAGCAATTTGTGACTGACAGACAAAGAGTAGGTTTTCAATTAACAAATAGGGAAAGGATTTCACCAGCTGCACTGAAACGACAAAAAAAAGTTGTAGATACATTATCGACGAAACAGATGGTTGTTGATCCAGCAATAGGTGTGTAAAGGTGAATTTGTTTAGCAAAAATGTTAGAACATTTTTATTGAAAATAAAATTTATGCGATATGTATCAAATCATATCTCTGCATAGGTATATGAATTATGTATATTAGTTAATATAATTTAATCTATAATTTTCTTTTAAATAAATAAGATTGGATAGTTTCATAAGTAAATATTTGAAAAATGTGTGAATTGTGAAAAAAAGTTTCTAATTCTTTATTTATATACATTACAGAAAAATCTATAAACACTAAAATAGTATACAGAGATATCTTGGAAGATCATGAAAAGAAAATTCCAACCTATACAAAACGACCATCTTTTTACACTAAGACAAACTCAGTTCTTAACACCTTGTAAGATGTTTACGTTGTTTTCAGTATTATTTAAAATTTCTATTTTTTTATTTATATTATTGCTGCTTTCTAGAAATAAAAAAAATGTTTCTGTGGAATCTTACGCTAACAATAGTCGTACTGTTGCTCCAGCTTTGCCACGTAATGGCAATAACGAAATCTCTCGAGCGCCTCTCATACCTGCATGTATTGACTTAGGTAAATATATTAATTTATGGTTTTCATTTAAATTTAATTTAAAGTAATACCTATTTCTCACATGTTTAAAATTATATTTATATTGAGTTAATTATCATTCCATTTTACCTAATATGTCATATACTTGTTCTTACTATTTACATATTATTACAGAATCTGTTACATCATCTCCTTCTGCAGAAGGATCAAACGCTCTTGGGAATAAAATACACTCAATGATAAATTCTATTACTAATACAAACTATGTATCGAACGCCCTCACTGGGACAAAAGAGTCCATAGTAAAATCTGATATACACTATAATAAATTGAAAACTGATCCTCATCTGTTAAATGAAAATGATATATCAATTTCTGATTACTCTATCGACGTATTTGAAGACAAAAATATTCTAACAGCAGTAGCTTGTATTTCTAAACATAATCAAAATAGTGAAGACGACAAAGGCCCTGTAACAAAGATATTGACATATGAAGTTAAAGATTCTGAGAGTGAGCTCCATAAGTTGGAAAACGCTTTATATAATCAAATATCAACTGGCACGTTTCAGAAACGGTTAAAAATAAAAAAGCTCACTCTTACACCTAAGCATTCCATACAAGAGGCATTTGTTCTTAATTCCGGAGACACTGATACTTTGGTTGTTAAATCAACATTATCTCGCAAATTTGGTTTCTCTAAAACTGACATGTCTGAAATCAAACCTATTCCCGTTTTATCCAATATGATTATAAATAGAACGTTTCCTATTCAAATATCAACTATAGGATATGCTTTTCTTAAGCATAATATTTCGAAACTTACTGGAAACGAAAGAGTTCACTTAAGAGATGAGTATTCAAAAATTACTTTTAATAATAAAAGTACATCTAAAATCAAAGAGTTATGTCATAAAAGCTTTCAATGCAACATGAAAATTCAGACTGACTTAGAACCCAATAATACTGACACACCAATTATCAAAAAGAACTATGTAAGACTGGAGTCTAGCAAAGTCGAGAACTCAAATGAAACGATTGAAGAGATATTCGAAGATCTTTTGAAAATTAAAGATGTTAGTTTAGAAGAAAAATACAAAAATAATGAACCAAATCTAAAAGCGAAATCTGACAATATTAGTACTTCCACTTCATTAGATATTCTAGTGGGGCTTTTGAATGAAATTAAAAAGATTACATCACATCAAGCTAATTTTGTCAAACGTAGAAATGAAGTTAATTTAAATAGAAAAAATAAAGAACTAGAAGTGTTACTTAATAACGTTCCAATACAAGAAAATTCATCTGATAACAGTGATAGTAGTTCGATTTCATTAACTTCTCTTATAAACAAAGAAGAACATCCTAATAATCGTCCCGTACTTCAAAATGATGTTAATGGCCTAGAGTTCGTTAAAACAAGAACAAAAGAAGGTAAAGTATTTAAAACAGTAAAACGTATATGTTTTGATAAAGAACTAACCATCAAAATGTCACAAAAAGAGATTAAGCATGCTTTCACAGATGTGCCATCACAATTTTATGTAGCTACAGTCAATAGGAGTACAGCTTTTGTAAATGCTTTTAACTCTACAAATAAATACTTGAGCCGATCAGTGACAACAATATATGACTGCAGTATACTTCATTTGAATTCATCAACTCACAATATAATAGAGTTACCAAAATATAATAACAAAATATCACTATATAACAATACTGCCTTTCCTAATGAAGAAAAGCTTACGAAAAAATACAATTTTATAGTAAAGAAAATTTCAAAATCCGAAAATATTGTGCTTTCTGAATTTGATACGACGATGAAAATGAAAAGAGATATTTTAGTAACAATATATTCAATCCTAGTATTGACTATATTTACTGCTTTGACGTTTCCTGATCTACTTCCTTCGGCGTAATTTGATTGAAAAAGATGGATGAAACAAAATTTTTAGGTTATACGAATATTCTTTTGCTAAATTGTATATTTTTATATTATATTTTATTTATTGATTCAATTTGTTATTTTATATTGGATACTTAAAAAATTAAATTGATTTAATTCTAACGAAAATATGGATATTGAATTATTAATGTTTAGAGATAATAAGAAGAGTAAAATATTAAAATAATCAGCTTCACGCTGTATCTTGCATATAGCAGGGTAGGCAGAGGGAACCAACACTAGGTTAAGATTAAGAAAAATCGTTGATCACTTTCCGCAAAATTTTTCGAGGAATATACATTGTTGAGTTACGTAACTTCACGCTGCGCTGGGCTTTGGTGCCAGTGCGAAGAAATGGAAACAATAATAATAATTCATTCTCCCGAGTGACTTCGAACCTACAACCGTCCCGTTACAGCCACAAGCTTGTGCCCCTGCGCTACGCCATGACGGCCTCTAATAATATTATGAGTAAAATATTAAAATAATTATCATATTTAAAGTCATTATGTTTTCTGAGCTTTTATGTTTACAATTTTACAAACTACGGGTTTAGATATAGATGTCAGGATGTAGAACCCTAACTTAAACCCTAAAACAAGAATACCCTGTTTGTAGTGATTTAGTCAAGTGTACTGGAAATCGTAGTATTGTGTAATTACCGCTTGCAGTTTACATATTTCTCAATGCACACATATGATGAAAAAATATTGAAAATTGTTATTTATTATTAACATATAATTTTTATTGTCAATGCTTTTTTGGGCGTGTCATAAAACGTAGTTTACAGTTTAGTCTGCCAGCTATTTTAGAATGGAAAAATAAAGTCAATGTCAAAATCACATGTTGATGTTGGTTTGGTTTGGTATTTAAATTCTAACTTCTAAGTTCCACAAGAAAATGTTTACCTATATGTTAGATTGATATAAAACAATTATCATTAAAAAAATATATTAACCGTAACTATAACAAATAGCATAATTTGGTTTTAGCGTTATATAGTCTTATTATCAAATATGTCAGGCGGAAGAAGTAAATCTACTAAGGTATTTTTATATCTCTATAGAAAATTAAATTTTATAGAAAGTTAAATTGTATTATAAACATTAATATATTTTTTTAATTTGTTCTTTTTAGCGCAAAAAGAAAGATATTGAATTTACGGCTGAAAACATTGATAATACGGCACCTGCTCAAAAAATCTTAGATGAACTACAGTACAAAAATCCTCAAGCATATTTGTTTTATTCCCGTAATATAAAACAGAGGCATACTACTGCAACAGCTTTAAAAAACTATCATTATGTGGTACCAGGCTTTTCTCTTAGCACTTTTGATGATGATTGGGATGGAGAACTTAATATAGACTTTTTTGAACCATTCTGTTATAAAAGTTTAACTCCAAAAATGATTTCTACTTTAAAACATATAGAAAAGGCAGATCCACTTACGAGTTATATGAAGACTAAAATGGAATGGCAAAGAGGATGCCGAAATTTAAGATTGACCGGCGGTTAGTGTCTACAAAATAAAATTGATTATTGATTGATGATTTTGATTATTAAATTGTTAATGGAGTAGACTTTGTCATGGTGTGAGAGGGAGTCTGATCCCACCTTGGGGAAATGATGTAATAACTATTTTCAATTTCACATTCTGGTAGACTAAGCAATGTATTAAATTTCCACACCAATTTAATATAATTTTTCAAAAATTGTGCAATATGTAGGAAGAGAAGTATACCTATCCTGTTTACCAGTTAAAAGCTGCTAAAAAAATTGTTAGTACACGTAAATTTTTAAATTTTTAGCTTTTACTAATATGATGCAGAAGTATGAAAGTCTAAATGAAGAGGTAGTGCAGTGTCCAAAGCACATTGTGGACATGGCAGCTCATCTTGACAGTAATCCTGATCCATATTTTGATTGCACATATAATTGGTATTATGCTGGTAATGGCAACTTACAACTCATTTGTATTGATTGGATAGATTATTTGCTCTATAGTGAATTTTCTACTGTTTGTAAGTAATATTTTTTTAAACCATTTTTATTTTTACTATTCTTACACTACTCAATATAGTTCTTTTTTTGGAGCAAATCATTAGCGGAATAAGCAGGATACAGTGTGAAACTCATTAATATAATAATTTTTAGGGGCCGTTGCTGCGCAATAACATAAGCGTGCCTGATTACCACTTGGGGAATGATATATTTACTATTTTAATTTCCTTGCTCTAATGTTGAGGCAAAGCGTGATGTTGAGTTCCGCCATTCAAAACAATAACATGCCAAATGAGAATGGGGCGGAAAGTGGGGAACTGAAGTGTTAAATGTGGAACGGAGTGTTTTAACACTAGTTTCTCAGGTATCCTCTGAATACCCTGCTATTTCAAGGATGCAGTGTATAGCTAAAAAAATATTTTTCATAAATCACTAACTTTTACATCTAAAAATATTAAATTTATTTAAATTTTATTGATATATTAATAACAATTTCAGATATATCACATTTCAACAAAAATGAACACATAATTGATGAAAAACCAGCTGCAACATTTGACTGTGGGGCAGATTGTTATATTCTTGAAACAATTTGTTCAACAAACAACATTATCGCATTGAGAACAAAATACAAGATTTTCATATTAAAAACTGTCACACAAAATTGTGAGCTGCTAATCGAAACTGTTAAATGTGTAGGATCAGAGCTACCATACACTAGCATATCCTTTGATGATTATCATAAAAATATATTATATATTACAACTTTAGATAACAAACTAAGTATAGTTAATTTAGACAGGCTGAAGGCTACAAGTGTTAAATTAAAAAGCAAAATATCGATGGTGGATAACTGGAACACAGTCCTTGGTACTGGACGAGGCCATTACACACATGTTGGAAAAAAATCCATTTCCATATATGATAAAAGATCTAATAAACCTGTTTTGGTTTGGACAGAATTACGAAATTTAACTGATGAAATTGGCTGTAATGATATAAGTGTTGCTAAATTCATTGGAGAGCATTCATTATATTTTGGCACAGATCACCATCTTTTCTTAATGGATTTACGAAATATGAACCATAATGATAAAGCTAAAGTTGTACAGCGATGGACCCATGGCATGGAATGTATTCCCGCTTACATATCTCATACTAGTTTTGAAATGAATAAAGAACTTTTAGTTCTTAGCAGTCAGTGGTGTGAAGATATGTGTGTATTACCAAATAGTAGCAATATTATAAAAGAGACTGGTATTTTTATACCTTACCGTCCTCCGAGTATTTTGAAAACTCTTGATGAAGCTCGGCAAAAAATGTTATGTAATGATTTATATAATCCCATAGATACAAGACTATGTACAGCCATAACAGGTGTTTTAATAATGGAGAGAGCAGAGAAATATGATATTTTGATGCAAAATGCTCTAGGGGATATAACTTGTCATACCCTTTTCCCAGAATACATGGAAACATTTATTGATAATAACGGACCACAGAATTTACATGATTGGAGTACCTCTTTCAAGCTGCCGACAAAAACGTATGAAGTATCATCAGTTGAAAATATAGCTAGCATTTGGCAACAATTGAAGAGGTTACCTGATAATTTCAGACTGGAAGGCGATCTTAACGATAAAAGTCTGTTTAACAAATCTGAGATTTCAGGAGCATTTGAAAACGAAGAGGTGGACATTGGTTTGCAGGAAGTTTGGTTGAAAGGCCAGAGTGAGAGTGTGGTGGATCAATCATCATTTGCCCTTGATTTGCATTTTTCAGAGGATGAAAGTGATTAAATGCTATATTATGATGCAGTTCTAAAATGACTAATAAACGATGGTCATTGGTTTGAATCTCACTTGGATAAATGTTTTTATTCTAATATTTATATTCACCATCTGACACACATGTAAGAAAATAAAGAACAAAATCTATACTTATAATAAAATCGTAACGGATCGGTGTTTGTTCATGAAGAATTGTTTCAGAAAAACTGTTATTTGGATCATTTATTAACGTAATAAAGCTCAAAATAATAATTTCTATATTTATTTTAAAGTTGATATTACTTATTGGATTGATATTACTTAAGGAGTATTTTAGAGATTTTTGAGTTATTTTATACTCGTTTTATCGAATTGGCTAAATCTTTAGTCTTTAATGTTGTTGTTTGAAATTATTTGTAAAATTATTACTACTGTACTGGTGTACTAAGAGCACCGGCCCGTTACCGTTACCGTCGAGTAATTCGTAACGAATGCACTTATATAGGTATTTTAGAAATGTAAGGCGAATTATCATTCCATAATGCAGTGTTTACTTTCGTCTTGTAAGAAATTTCAAAAAAAATATATTAATCTGTTTTTGTAATATTTTATTTAACTTTCTGTTTGTCCGGGCCTTGACTTCTGAACTAAATGTTAACTTGAGGAAAATGAATGTTTAATATTTTCATTTCCCCTGGTTAGTAGCAAAGAAATTCTAGAATTCGTTGGAAAGTGGGGAACATGGGTTAATCAAAACGATGTGTACACTAAACTTCCAAGTTCCTTTCACAGCGTGAAGCTAAAAGAAAGCGGGCGGAGCCGCGCGGGGGCCACTAGTAATAGGATCTTAATTTTTACTATTTGGAATGCAGAAGATTAGATAATATGTGATAATAAAAATAACTGATATTTGAATTAAATTTGATATATATTATTTTAACTAGTCAATGATTGTATTCTATAAAAACTATATCTTTATTTGGCTGTGTTATATTTCGAAATGTAATTATCATAATAAAACAATTTTTGAAAGGATAATAAATAAAAGAGTTTTCATTTAACAAATCTATAATTAATATCTACAAGTGAGATAACAAGCATGTCATGCATGACGTCACACACACACACACATACACTACACCAATATTAATATAAGTACAGGTTCACATTCTGGAGAATTAAAATGCCACAAAATCTTAATTAGTTTTAAGAAGTAATTCTTGAATAGTTGTGTATAAATGAAATTAACATCAAAATTTACAACAAAAATGTTGACATGAATTTAAAAATCTTAATAGTTAACACCAACATTTAAAACAATTTATAATCAAGAATAAAAAAGGTTTTATTATATGTATTTGAAAGTCTTTCAACACTATTAAAAATATTTCATAAAAATTTAAACTGCAAACACCTATATTTTTTTATGTATTTATATTCAAATAAAATAATTTAGCTGCAGAAGTGAATAAATATAATAGAAACATTTGGGTATTATACATTAATTAGATGTCATCCATAAAATAAGACAAATTTTATGATTTTTTGACCATTCATTTTATGTTTCCAGGACCTATAGACTATTCATTTTGGTATGAAACAAAATGTACACAAATAAACACATTTTCTTAAACTTTAATGTACCTTTTTAATTTCTATTAAATTTGGTCCTGGTTTACTCATGTTTCATGAAACTCAATTGGAACTTTGTATTAATATCAGATAGACAAAATGAATACAGTTCACTGTTCTCCACCGTGTGACTGTAATTTATGGATAGCCCATATAGAATGAATGGAGGAACATTTTTTATATTAAGATTGCTTCTATAAATAAATTAGATTTTATGACAAAAAGAGTTAGTTTAACAATTTTTTTTTCGTGTGTATTTCATCACATGTTCAGCTATAATTAATCGCATCAGTTGGTACAACATTCTAACGAATACATACTTATTTAGTCCTTGATATTTTATCTATTTCTTTACATACTTATATGAATTATTTTTAATTTGATATTTCATAAATTTGAAAGTTAATTTCATGAATTTAACACAAATAGAAAGATATTATCCACATACTACGTAACAGTAACGTAGATTTGAAGCCTGACTTATACATTTGCTTCTTCATCCACTGAGACTTGCACGACACTGAAAGAAAAAATATTTAATTAAAAATTGAATTCTGTCGTCACTCAAAAGGATTAATATAATTAAAAAAAAAGTAATTTTATGATGAGATTCTTGATGAGATTTATGATGGGATAGTTTAAAGGTTGGTTAAATGGCAAAAGTCAATATAAACAGAAATGCAAATATTATGACACAAAATTCCTTATTACAGCTAGATAAGGTTAGTTGAGTTTATGGTTAATATAACATTTTACTCCGCGCTAATAATGAGGAAATAATTAAATTTTATTATTTTTAGATATTTCCTAAAAAATTTTTATGACTGTATGCAGTAGACATAAAAAGTAGAAAGTGCAGAGTTAAGTTCCGCCAGTCAATATGCAATGACACCTGAATTCGGCGGAAAATGGGAAATGGAAAATTCTTAATCGGACGGGACGGAGTCGGGAACACTAGGTTCCCAGGTACCCTCTGCCTACTCTGCTTTGTGCGGGACACAGCGTAAAGAAAAAAAAAGGGTATTTCTTTTAATTACACCATTTCTCTTAATTAATATTAATACACATTACTAAGTAAACCCACATTACAACCACTATCGTCTAGTAAACCCTCGCAACCAGGAGCCAGTGATGGTAGTGGTGGGCGGCGTCTCCTTCTCCATGTGTTCCAGCAGGCGTCGCTGGTTGTCGCGGAAGGCTGCTATGGGGTCCTCAAACTGGCTGTAGTAGCGGAGCACCTCACGGACGTCCGTTACGTTTGACATTGCTATAGCTAAAAAAAAGATTAGAAATACAACTTAATACAAATCTATATTGTCCTATTATAGAGGTTAAAGATAAAATTGATATTATAAAAAAATACATAATATGGATATTTTATAAAGCATGACTGTAAACGCAATAATATTAAATATTTTGGCATTGAGTACCGCAACTCAACACGCAATGCTTTCAGAAATCGGCGCAACATGTGGAACGGAGTGTCTTAACACTAGGCTCCCTCTGCCGACCCTGCTACAAGAGGGTGTGAAGCTTATCATTTTAAAATATAACATTTTTTTTATCTAACCAACGATAAAAAGGAGGTAAATTTTTATAGCTAACCTTGTAATAAATTAGCTAAGTCCAGCAGTGCAGTGTCATCATCCGCTCCCTTCCACTTCTTCAATATGAGCGCATTGTCTGGTTGGAACTTAGTAGTCATTTTGTTCCAATCCACCACTATTACCTAAAATTAAATTTAAATATCATTAAATTTATATTTATTTTCTTACTAGTACATATTTGCATAATTTTGTAGTTAATTTTGTTAATAAGATTGAGAAGAAGAGTTAAATAAAATACTTTTCACTTCAAGCTATTAGTAGCAGTAAGGCAACAAATACAGCAAGGTTAAGTAACCAATTCACCACTTTTCGCCTCATTTCTTAAGCCATTACGTGTTAAATAGCGAAACTTTAAGCGCTTTATCATTTTATCAGAGAGAGAAAATGAAAATAATTGATTACTCCGAGTGAGAATCAACCACATAATCGTCGCAGTTACATTCTGTAACCCCTTCCGCCATGAAGACATTTGAAATTACTCAAACAACAAAAAAATTGTTTTAGTGTTTGCTACTCTCACCATATCCCTAAAATAATAAAATAAAGTAACTTATCATCTAATTTCATATTCTGTATAATTATAGTAGATTACAGAATATTTTTTATGTTGTACAAACTATAGATTTTAGAAAATTATTACGTATTAAATTAACAGAATTTTTTTTTGGTATAATTTGCATTTATACTTAGAAAGTTTTACAATAATCTGTTTATTATCTTAGTTAGTAAATCTGTTTGTACTATGTTTTACATATTAAACACTTACCTTTGACAAATCGCGATTAAGACCTTCAAGATTTTTAACATGGACTCCATCTATAAAGTGGGTGGAATCTCTGAACAATCTGTACGATATCATTTTGTTCTCAGGGTCCAGCTTGTCTAACACCGGCCAAATCATAAAGCCATTCTCAGAAGTAAATATAACAACTTCGTAATCCGAGTTAGCTACTGTTTGTAAAAATTGATCAACACCAGGACGCTTTTTGAATCTGTAATTTTTGTATAATAACACATAGAACTTGTGTAATTTGCATATAGCGGGATAGACAGAAGGAACATAGAGTTAAGACATTCTATTTCCTACCCACCACCGCTTTTTGGCAGAACTCAACACTATGCTTGTACTTGTTACCAAAGTAAGTAAATTCAAGTAATAATTCCCCAGAGAGGGAGTCGAATATACGATGTTTAATGTAAAACATCTTATGAATCATATTCTTTAAGTCTCATTTGGAAAGTCCTAATTTACTTCAGATATGAATATTAATTAGAAAAAAAAAGATATATGTTAAAATTAATAAATAAAATTCTGCTGCAATGATAACAAGCATATCTGACATTTCCAATGATTTAAGATAAAAAATTTAGTAAAAAAAATTTTTTAATGCATAAAACAGAACAGATCATCTTATTTATAAAAATATATTCTGATATATAAACAATTAAAAAATGAAAAGAAATTTTAAGAAGCTCCTTTTATTTTGATTAACCAGATTAACAGATAAATTAAGAAAAACCAAAAAATAAAGAATATAAGATATATTTTAAGCATTATATTACCTCCATCCGGTTTGATAAGACCAGTCAGGATGTACAAGAACATCAGTGAATTCTAATACTAAAGTATAAGTAGGTTGATATGGTGGTGGCAAGGGGTCTGGCAAAAGTTTCTCACGTGAAGGCTCTTTAATCATCTGTAAAGTCAAATATATTTATTTATACAACCTGTAAGCACTGTGTTAAGTTCCTAATGTTGAGACGATATGCAATCTATAAAACGTGAACCTAAAATAAAAAATATTTATATGTGGTAATAACTGTGTGGATGATGTTTAAATATTCTATCCAATATTTTTTGCTAATAAAAGATAAGATTACTGCCATCTTAAGTGGATCTGATGAAGAAAGCTCAGCAGAAATAATGTCTGTGTCTAATTATTGGATTGTTTTTCTCATTATATTGCTTTATGTTGTATTTGCACAATACTTATCTATTTACTCACACCAATTTAGCAATATCAATATATATTCTTTAAGCTATAACTTTACTTTCTTCAATTATTTTATCAATTTTTTATTTAACCATCTCTAAAAAAAGATTTTGACTCATATATAAAATCTTAAACCAGATTTAAGTTATTTAAAATTACCTTTTCATAGAAAGTAAGCTCCTTCCAAGTTCTCCTCAGGTACTGCAAAGGAACTGGTAGATGTGAAAACTCATCCTCTATGGGTCTGCCTTCATCGTCTCTCCGTGGAGCTCCCATTTCTATCACCATACAACCTCCCATTATGGTCATTGCTCCACCAAAGGCTGCAAAACTATTAATAGACATCTATGGATTATTTTTTAAGAATATTAGACTAAGATTTGTACTAAAATTTACATTTATATTTAAGGATAAGGATATACAAAGGAAGATATCAATCTTCCTTTGTATATCCTACACATAGCACCGTGGACAGAGAGAATCTAGTTATATTATCAAATTTTGGCCTAAACTTGTGACTCTGTATCTTGAGTGTGATGCAAGTCAAAACTCAACTCTGCAATCTGTCTTGTCATAAGGTGGGAAATACAAATCCATAACCATTGCATTTCTGATACTGTCCCACTGAGCAACTAACAAGGACCTCAATAATAATTATACTATGATAAATATATTTTACTAAATCACATCAATTATATATTATAAATTTTATTTTAATGCAATTTTTAAATGAAATACCCAATTTTCATTCGTCTCCAACTCTTTTCATTCTCCTCGGTCTTCTCTTTTTGCTCTTCATCAAATTTTTGTTGCTCTTGTTGTATTTCTTGAGCATCTTTCTGGCTTGGAGTTGACTGAGGGAAAAATCGTCCGAGGATGTCTACCTTCTCAGGTTCTTTTGCGGTTTTGTTCTTATCCCCTGGAAGCAATTATTATATTAGCTTTAGTACTAAATTAGGCGGTTACTAATCGCCAACAAATGTATATTAAGGAATAATATATTTTTATATTATACTATTCGAATTCTTATTTATGAAAAATAACATATCGAAACTAACCTATATTTTCAGAAGAATAAAATCTTACGGAGCTTGTCGATAAAAGAAATATATTTTGCCTCAAAAAATTAGTACTTTGGAGTTTAAGGCTATTACAACAAATCGCTCGTGTTAGACAAAATGCTTTTCTAAAAGCCATTATTTTAATATTTTATAAACTAAACGCCGAATTCACATTTCTTTGAAACAAAACAACTGACATTGTCAAACTGCTGTCATTTGAACTCAAAATTATGTCATAGATAAAGCAAAAGTCCAGGCAAGTCATAAACGACTACCGGTGTGTAGATAATAGAAAAAAAAGTGATTTTCCTAATCGAATATGCTGGCTTGATAATAGCTACATATATAAAAACTTGTGCGCTCTAAATATATTTGCACTATATCCCACATCCCACAGGGTAATAAGTAGGCGCCGAGTGTTAAGACACTCTGCTCCGCACTTTCCGCCGAATTCTGGAGGAATTGCGTATCTAAAAGCGGAACTGAACGCCACGCTTTACCTCGACACCAGAGCAATGAAATGAAATTGTAAAATTTTTAATTTCCTCAAATGGGAATCGAACCCCGTTGGGTGTTTACAGTCATACATTTGTACAGGTGTTTACAGTCATACATTGTAGTCATACATGCATTTGTAGTTTGTGGATGAAGAGCGTATTTACACGCTTCGACAATGAGAGGATTGGATCGGGGCGCTCGTAGTAACGTTTGGCATGCATAACGGAATATCAATGCTTAGTGATGTGGTTTGTTTTCTCTACCGCTTTCCTTATCTTTTTTGCTCTTCGAGAAAGAGTTTTAAACGAAACGTCAAGTAAAAAAATTATATAATGCGTATACATTTTATATATACTAACAAAATTAAATTAGGAACAGTTTAAAATGAAAGAAATTAATCTTATAAATTATTTTAATGGTGTTAAGTAGTTTATCATTATAATATATAAGATAAAAGTAAGTGCAAGTACACGTATTAAAATAATTACAGTAGAGATACGGCTATCAAATATGACTATTGTTTTATGTTTAACTTCAAATAAACTAAGTGTTTATAAACTCTGTAAATCAACAATACTATACACTATCAATGTTTACACTAAAATTATCATATTATTATGAAACAACTTTAACAAAATAACGTAATATATTCAGTTTTTTGCGGAACACACGATGGAAAACAACGCGGCGGTTTTATACGGACCTAAAGATTTGAGGGTCGTAAGTAAATGTATTTTCCTTCTTATTTAGGTATTTTTGTCATTTGAATAATATGTAGCATTCTGATTAGTTATTAGGTACAAATTTTTTATATTAAAGAAAAGTTTAAAAAAAATAATTTAGTATAGTTTTAGACAATATCTAATAACTATTCGATACCAGTAATTAGTAACTTAGTAAAATTTAATCTGACGACCAGTTAGTAAGTAAAAAAAGTATACAACAATATTTTTTTGTTACAGGTAAAATGGCCGATGCCAGTGATCAATGAAAACGGTAAATAATATATATGTTTTCCTGCTTTTCGCTGTATTTTACACGCAGAAGGGTAGGCTGAGGGAGCCTAGTCTTAAAACACTCCACTTCCCACTTTTATACATAGTTATATGAAATAACAGATAAAAATTATAATTTGGCTTTGCAAGATATAATAGCATAGTCAGTCATTTTTTTTATAATTTTTACGCTATATCGCGCACACAGCAGGGTAGGCGGAGAGAACCTTGTGTTAAGAACTGCGTGTTGAGAGGCGGAACTCAACACCGCGCTTTCCCTCGACATCAGAGTGAAAAAATGGAAATATAAATTTTAATAAATATTTAATATCTTCGAGTGGGGATCGGACCCACAACCATCGCGTCACAGTACCCTTGTACTCTTACGCTACAACTGGCATTTATTACAGTAAAAAATATTACAAATAAAAATTTAAAAAACAATATTTGCAGAGGTACTAATAAAAATGGAATGTGTCGGAATCTGCGGCTCTGATGTAAAGCTATATTCTAGTGGCAAATGCGGATTGGAAGTACTCAGTGAGCCCATTGTCATGGGCCACGAAGGCGCTGGTATTGTAGTCCAAGTACGAGGAACCACTAATTTTCATAAATATTTTTCATATTTATCCCACCTTAGCTTGTTTCTCTTCCAATGTAACGTATAATTTAATATGAGTAGGGTACACAATCAAATTATGTATTTTTTATACCTATATCTGAATAAATGGACGATGATTCTTTTATTTTTCTTTACTGTACTGAACTGTGACTGATTTTCGAAAATTTAACTTATACATAATTATAAAACTCATTTTGGCCCCCTACCCCCTATTTTCTCCTATACTAATTTAATAGAGAAATAAAAAAAAACCCTAGGTGGGTAGCAAAGTAACAAACGTGGCGGTGGGGGACCGTGTAGCGGTAGAGCCTACGCAGCCGTGTCGAAGCTGCGATCTCTGCAAGCAAGGCCGATACAACCTGTGTGTGAAACCCAGCTACTGCTCCACTGGGGATACATCGGGAAACATTTGCAATTATTATAAGCATGTCGCTGATTTTTGCCATAAGTATGTTATTTTAATTATTTAAGTTAAAATAACTCCTATTATATAGTATTTCATAGAAATCATTGTCGCAATAATTTTTTTTTGAACTACACAATTATTTATTTATTAATCTGACTTACGTGTTCTAATATCAATATAAGTTAAAATATAATACTCATGTATTAAAAACTTGATATAACTTTTTTATTTATAAACCGATTGATATAAAACAAACACAAAATATTAAAGGAAGCTTGTCATAATGCGTACTTAAGTGTAATTTACAAACAACACCGATTTAAAAAAATCGTTCTCTTGGGTTCATTTAAACGTTAAATGCCGTCAATAATAATATTTTTCATATATCTTTCATGTAAACACACCGATCAGATAAGATTCTATTATATGTATAGATATAGATAACAGGTCTCGAATGTTGTAACAGTGAAAAAACATTTTGGGCATATTATAAAGGTATTATTGGAAATTTCCTCAAACAGATAAACTGAGCTCGGTATAAAGCTTTGTCGACCAGCATCCATATTTGAGACAGTACGTTCTAGTTCAGCTAGATCTAGCCTCATATTACGAGAGAGAAGATAATTAATTTTATACATAAATCTATTTATACAACAATAATGAACACCCACAGAATCCCAGACAACGTAACACTAGAGGAAGGTGCCGCAGTTCAACCGTTGGCCATCGCGATCCACGCGTGCAGCCGCGCTAATATCCACCTCGGCGGCGTGCTGGTGGTGCTCGGCGCGGGGCCCATAGGCGTGCTGTGCGCGCTCACGGCACGCGCTATGGGGGTGTCTAAGATACTTATGACTGGTACTTTATTATTTTTTAAATGTTAAGCGAAATTAAATGTCGTTTTTTTAGTAAGTTTTGTTATAAAAGAAATGATACTACGAATATTTATTTGAAGGAAAAGTCTCTTCTTTACGAAAAAATATTTGTCTCTGAGAAGCTCCACACCAGTGAGCGTTCTCCGATATTCACGCGTTACATATGTGTAACATTATTAAAATGAATAATCTATCCGATACCATTATTTATGTCTTACTTAACTACTTTATTTATGTCTGATTTTTGTTATATAAGGTAACTAGAGTATTATTTTAAAAAAAAACATAATTTTTAAACTATTGTACATTTTTATTAGTTTCCACTTCTAAAATCAACTTGTTGTCCGTCCGTCAAAAAAGATATCGAATTGAATATCAAACCATATACAGTCCTTTGCTTTCCTAAGAAATTGTATTTCTATATTTTAAATTACCGGTTGATCTAGTATTTAGAAAAAAAAAAACTATACATTTGTGAACCTTTAAAAATAATAGCTTTAAAAGGGGGCAAAAATTGATTAAGCCTATATATAGTTCAAGTCAGATGAAAGGGCTCTGGTTAATCTATGCTTAAATCTAAAAAAAATCTCAAGACTTTAAATTTTTGCTCGACTTTCGAGCTCGACTCGCGCTTGTCCGGTTTTTTTAAATTGTTATTCCCAGGAAAGAAAAGTAGTTTTAAGAAAACACATTAAAATATCCTGTAATTTTTTTAAACATTTTAAAGTGTTAATCCACGCCTAAGCGTGGAAGAAAGAAAAAGAAAGAAAAATGCTTATTTAGAAAACGTATAAAAATTTAAAAGTATCGGGAGCTCTGACCACTAAGCCACACGTTCAAGCTACGTCGACATTTTTATACGCTTGGTACAACTTATTTATGTTGTTAGTATCTCTGTAGGGAGATTTTTACAAGTTTCCGCTATCCAAATATAACTAAGAATCTGGCTAGAGAGAATGCTATTTATTTAATATTTTTTTAACTTTTTAAAGAGTTGTTCCACGCTTAGGAAAGAAAAATACTTATTTAGAAAACGTATAAAAATTTTTACGTAGCGGGAATGTAACTTTTTCTAAATAAGTATAACGTAACGTAGTAGTCCTGTAACGTGTAAAATTTTGTATTTTATCTAAAAAGTATCACTTTAAATTGTCCAGATGTAGTTGAATCTCGACTGAAAATAGCAAAGGATTTAGTTGCTGATTACACGTTGCTCGTGAAACCAGATAGTAAGAATGAAGATGTCGTGAAAGAAATCACAAAAATGTTGGGTACCTCTCCTCACGTGGCCATAGACGCGTGCGGGTATGAGTCCAGCCAGGGTGTGGCTATGTTGGTAAATACAACCTTATATTTGCATCCTTACATTACAAAAAAATAATATTACAAAAAAAATTTATTATGTTTAATGATTCTTATATTAGTTGCTATGTCTTGTAAATTGCAGGGTAAGTAGACAGAGATAATCTACTTTCAAGACACTCCGTTTCATACCGCAAAAAAGCCATGACATTGTTCGTTAAATAACGCCATTTAACGCCACGCTTCGTCTTACCAGAGCAGGGAAATCGAAATAGTTCAATTGTGGGTTCCATTGACAACCACTACGTTACAATCGAGTGCGGTCCCACTACACCACGATTACAGGTAAGGTGGTATTAAATCCTAAATTTAAGCTGGTACCTGTGAAGTTTTAGGCCGGCAACACTCCTGTATCTCTTCTAGCGTAGCACGGGGCCGTGGACGGCGGTGATCACTTATCTTCAGGTGACTCGCACGCTAAAATTTTCCATAAAAAAAATTATTTCCTGAGGTATTGGGAAATAGTAGTTGATCTATTCGACGGGGTAAAATAAAAAAATTCTTTATTTTTTTCCTGGTATATCAGGAAAAAAATAAAGAAACTTTTTTATATACATATGTATCTATCATTTACATCAGTATTTATACGTATAGGTGACTCGTTCCGGCGGCACGGTTTTGGTGGTTGGTATCGGTGAAGCGTACGCGCGCGTCCCGCTGAGCAGCGCAATGCTGAGAGAAGTAGACGTCCGAGGGGCATACAGACTGCTCAATTCGTAATTACTTTTTATTAATATAATTTGAATTTTCTGTCTTCATCTTGTGACATTGTTAAGTTCCAGAGATCTAAGCGCTAAAACAAACAAACAAACTCTTCCTCTTTATTATATTAGTATAGATTGCTATATATTTGCAGACGAGAATGCCCTGAGTTCATTCAAATGGCGATAACTTTTTTTTAATGAACTGATTTTGATAAAACAAAAAACTGTAAATCTTTTACTAAATTAAAACAAAAAGTAATTGATGAAAGTTTGTAGTAAATTGGTTCAGTACTTTCGGAGATAAGCGTGATCATACGCACAGACAGACAGACAAAAAATTAAAAAAATTTTTGCGTTCTATTATTCATTTCACAGTGTCCTTCTATCCATTTCAATCAAAAATACTAAATGTGCCCACAGAGAAAATATTTTTACAGTTTTTCTATATGTATTATAGTATATATGGTATGATTATGACTGAAAACGCCTCTAGAATTCGGCGGCAAATAAGGAACGTCTTAACACTAAGTTCTCTCTGCCTACTCTGCTGTGTGCGGGATAGAAAGTGAAGCTTAAAAGTAATCTCTAAAGTTGCATTTGAACTCAAAACTCAAAACAAATCTCTAAAGTTGGTAGTTAGTAGATCAGAAACGCAACACAATAGCGTGAATGCGTCAATAATACAGTTGATCTCATTTTGGTGTTATTTTATGTGCATATATATATTAAGTATATTTATTATTTCAAAGTATATTTAAGTCAAAGTATATTTATTATTTCAAAGTATATTTAAGTCAAAGTATATTTATTATTTCTAGGTATCCGGTAGCTTTGACCGCGGTATCGAGTGGAGCCATAGATCTTAAAACATTCATAACTCATCATTTCCCATTGGAAAAGTCAAAGGAGGCATTAGAATACGCTGCCACTGGTGAAGCTATGAAAATTATTATACATCTATAATAAATATACAAGAATTTTTATTGTGTCTTGGATTTTAATAAGTTCGTAACTAACTGTATGTTTCCCTTAAAAAAATAATAAAAACTGTTGGACAAGAGTCAATAATCTCATTAATTCAAAGTTTATAATATAAGTAAACACAACAAGACCTATTAAACATGGAAAATCTGGTCAAATCTAACAACTACGTATTACTTTAAATATTTAGTAAATACCACATTTTCCTTACGTATTTTTAATTACAGTTAAACATTTTAAATTTTAATAATATATTTGTAGTCTAGAGGCCAGTCGTGGCGCAGGGGCTTAAAGTGCGACTGTAAAATCGACTGTTTGTGGGTTCGGTCTCTACCCGAGGAAATTAAATATTTATTTACATTTATATTTTCATTTCTTCGCTTTGGTGTCGAGGCAAAGCGCAGCGTTGAGTTCTACCACTCAACACGCAATGCGCCTCGAGGTCCTCAAATATTAATATAATAGATAAAATACGAATAGTAGTCTAAAAGTCATTAATTCATTACGTTTAACATATGCACGATTTTTTTAGCTTTTATCAGAAAAGGCACTGTTTGAAACAGCGTAAAAGAAATATTTACTTTTGCAACAAGAAATCCAAGAGACTTATTTCTGGTGTAATATTTTTTTTCATCAAATTCGTAAAGTAAAACAGCTTTTTAAAAAACTATATGGAATAATTTCCATTGATATTTTTTCATAATTTAAGTAAGATTTTGGTTTTAAAACAATCTTTATTTTGTCGCAATAAAAGTTATAAAAGTAAATAATAGTAATAGTAAATAACAATCTTATAAATAATCTTTACTTTAATTTAAATTATTATATAGTTCTCATTTGTATTATTATCGTTAAATAATTTTAGTGAAATCAAATATTTTCTATAGTGAATAAAGATTTATTAATACTGAACATAATTAAGTACATAGCATATGTTTTGCATTTTATACAATCCATAGTTACATCGGAATGTTATATAAATAACTTTCATTTATTTCTAAAAATAAATTCAGTCTTAAAATTACAAATTACCTATAAAATATAACTATTCATTAATTTCAAGATGTTGCAGATCAAAAATATTTCAGATATTCCTAATTTTTTTTTAAAAATGTGTTTAACTACTATGCAAGCTTTTTAATTTACACATACTAAATTCTTATTTATTATTTCTGTATTAAAACATATATATAACAAAATAAAAGATGTAATTTTATTTTGTTACTGTGTAAAAAAAGTGATTCTTATGTAAATTTTAAAGTTATTCACTCACAAAGGATAAAAAAAATGTAAAGGAAAAAAAAATGTGTGATCATTTAAGTGCACTAACAAAGAAACCATTTTTGAAACGACTATCTCTGTGGTTAAGTTAAAACATATAACCAAAATACAGTCTAGTCTACACACTGTTTTATTCCTAAGAACTATAACAACAATTTAAATAGTGCAAAATATAATAAAGGAGACGTTGAACTTAAAGCTTTAAAAAAGAAAATAAAGCATATGATAATTTTTGTATAAAAGGTATGCACGTACAGAAGATTTTTTTCATTTAATTAAAAAAAAAAATTAGAACATAAGTAAAACCGGTTGCTAGAGGTTGTCTATAACCTTAGATATACTAAAGTTTTAGAAAAATAAATAACTAACAATTATCATAAATTAACTGCTCAGAAGCACATCTTACCAAATTTCTATAGAAAGTAGTTATATTATATTAATAAGTAACATAGGATTATATTTTGATTATGTTTTAAAAAAATCACGGTGCTCTAAACAGTGATTCGAGTAGTTCGGGCTCAGTTAGGTCCTTTTTGTATTGTTGCGCAATGTCTTGTATAAGATGGCGTCTACGGACGTGAGGCGGTTGGTATCTGTAAAAAATAAAAAAAAAATTTTTAAACATTTTTAAAGTGTTATTCCACATTTAGAAAAGAATAATACTTATTTAGAAAACGTATAATTATTTGAACGTAGCGGGACTCGAACTCGCGACGTTCAAAGGCGTGGTCAGAGCGCCTGGTCGGTTATCGCGGGTTCGAGTCCCGCTACGTTCAAAATTTTACACCCTTTCTAAATAAGTATAATAAATATACATTATCGCACATTAAAAAATAACTACAAACTCAATAATTATAAAAAAGTGCAAGGCGGCCTTATTATAAGGTCGCCTTGCCTTTGGATGCTGCACCTTAGGATAGCTTTACAATTGTCTGATAATAGTAGACTGGAAAAAAATGTAAACATTTATGTAAATACGTAAAATAAATGATTTAAATATAGTCAATTCTCGTAATAAGCGTAACGTATATTTTATTTATATTAATTCATTAAATCACGCTAGTGCCTCCTTATTCGTACGCGGGTTAACCTGCCTCGTACGTCGGACACACACAGGGCGTGTTATACGAACGGTACTGATATGGTAAACGGTATAGCAAGTAGAACCTCCCCCGGAGTAGAGACTTCTTTTGGGCCGCGCTATAATCCTGTCTGTGGAGCATTTAGCAGTCGCAGCGACGGTCCACTTCAAGGAGCCTATTCTTTTAGAAGTTCTTCGGAAAACACTACCTTCACACTGTTTTTATCTGAAGGTGACCCAGTCTATATATGTAAGTATGCATCAGAACAAATATAAATTATAAGCGTCTATAAATATAATATAGCAAAATTATAACAAGAGGATTTTTTTATGAATATGAATCAACCAATGTGTATAAAACCGGTACTCGGTGGTATTAAGCTCACAGGTCAGTGCTGAGGCGCGCGCGTCGCGCTAGGAAGCAGGCGGCGCGGCGCAGAGCGGCGGGCAGCAGGCGCGGCGCCACGAGCGCGCCGTCGGCCAGCGCTCCGGCGCCGCCGCGCACGCGCACGCGCGCCAGCCC
>DWAO01000253.1:0-29129 GCA_018230605.1 Heliconius congener | reverse complement strand
ATATATATATATATATATATATATATATATATATATATATATAATATATTTCGATATATATATATATATTTCGGTTACAATATGTGTACGTACATATAAACAAGTTTTATATATCTAATTATTGTACAATGCAATGGGCGCGGTCCTTTGTATTCGCTCCAAATCAATGCATACTTATGAGCTATTGTTGATAACATTAAAGTTTGTAAGTGTAAACAAATCTTTAAACTTACAAACACAACTTTTATATGAAACGATAAATAAAACGAAGGCCACATATCAGGAACTGACTCATGCATCACATTACAATGTCTGGTGAATTTGTTTAAAATATATTTCCTATAAAGATTTAGCAATGTGCGGTTATGGTGAATTGGTAATATTTATCGTCTGCCATCGTTAGCTCTCATGAAAATAATTTAATAATTAATTCAACCTTAACATACATATACACAGGTGCTTTAACGGTATATTTAGTTAAACATTTTTAATATCTATGGGCATTGCATTGTTATTGTTTTTAAATCTTGCTTAAGAAGAGTCTTTAGATATTCACTTGTTTATATCATTCATCTTATTGTTGTAAGTACAAATAAGCAGGAACTTGCCAGGTGGTACCTTTCTTACTGGAAATCACAGGACAGTAATTGATTGAAACTCGACAGCCCAACCTTGACAACGCACACGCAAACACCGCTAGGCGTCAGATGTTAATCTGATGCGCAGGTGCCTCTGCGATCAGGTCAACGACTCTACCGGATGTAAATAGACTGGATGTGAAAAATCATAACTGGCTATAATCTAAATCTAGTTTACTCGTATGATAAGTTTTTTTTAGAAATTTGAAAAATTGATTTTATAATTTTTTTAGCTTTTATTGTTTTTAAAATAAAATAAAGATATATTTTAAAACTATCAAGAATAAACGAGTTTTTCATACAAGTTATGCAATCAATTTCTAGACAAAATCATGCGCTCGTTTTTTGTTTGTCCTTCTTAAATGATATCTTTACATATTTTATTGTAATAATATTTTGTTTCGTTTTTATGTTGTCCTAAAAGGCGAATTGTTATTTTATTACGTTTGTATAATTGTTCTTTTTAACAGAGAGGCTGTGCAATGAGAATAAACATTAGTAACATTTTTTACACTTTATTTGACAAACTGTATTTATTTATTATTGATAAAATAAATAAGTCTTAACTATAACAAGGTCTTGTATAGTATATAACATAATTTGCTTAATACAAAAGATAACAATACTCCAAAAATATTTCTGAGATTTTATAAATTATGCATTTTTAAATGACGTACATTCTTTTGTATCAGTAAATTTCTTTTCAAATTATGGTATTTAAAATAGATGGCGACTACTATGTAATTTGTATATGAAAAATTACTACTTAGTCGCTTTATTTTAAACGTTTCTAAATTTTTGTGTTGTCTGAACGTTGGATGTATAAACTATAGTGTATTGTTAAAAGTTGTAATGATTGTTACATCTTTGATACGAAGTTTTACTAAAACTTTTCATAAAACTAATTTTATTTACCATAAAATTATTATTATAATAAATAACTTCTACTAGAAGTGGGCTATTATCATCAAACGATTTCTTTTGTAGTGCACATATAAATAATCTAGTAATAACTTACTTGATTCTCCATGTACTCTCCATTTAAAGGATAGCGTATCCCAATGGGAATGAATTCATATGAAATTTGTACAAATTACTCATACATTATTATAACAAAAATAAATTCTTATAATTTATTTTTGGAAAGGAAACTTATTGAAGCTAGAACTGTCTGGTACAATTAGAATTTTTTCAATTGCGCTATGGGAGCTACCACTGTAGATGTGTAGATGAACACGATAATAATTTTATTCAATCACGTATACTTTTAGTTAGTTAAAAGATTATGACAAATATAAAAATCCCTCTAACAAATAAATATACATTAAATATGATTGACATGAATATTATCAGTAACTAAAAAAATTAAGGTGACTTTGGTTATGTAAAATCAGTTACAGGCTAACGTACGGGTGGGGAATTTTGATTTTAATCGGGTATTAATAATAATCTTTTCCGCCGTCGTCATTATACTTTACAACGCTGTGAAAACAGTCTTCCATTCTTCAAGTCCTAATGGATCCAAAATGAAGGCGCAAAATAAATACTTATTTTCTCTGTTATCGCGGTGGTATTCAATAGCTGGGTGTACTTAGAGGGTTTTAAGTTAGTCTTGATTCTTGAGTCAAAATATGTATTATAAAAGAAATATTTTTTTTTGTATATTAAAGTGTAACATAATAGAAAATAAAGTAGATATGAGAGAATATATTATTTATTATAACGAAAACTTGGTGAGAAAATGAACGCTTGGTTGACCGCGGTGTTAGGTCAGGGCTCCACTCACCGACTTAGAAATCTCACATTATGTATGTTAAAAGTTTTTGTCCACAACATTATTTACTGCTTATATGTATATTTATAGTGGAATCATAAGAAGATTACGTATTTATATGGACGAAGAATAGAAAACTCGTGATCCGCTAATATGTATGAACAACATGTGTAGAGATCTACTTAACGTTTAAGTATTATCTAATGTGAAAGGGAAATATTTGGTTTTGGTAACGTGATTTTTGTGTGAGCGTTAACAGGTAATTTTTTTGTATACAATGGTCTATATTTAGATACATTATATTTAGTATATATTCCTTATTGAAATAAATCGTATTATTTTTCTCTTTGTATTTTACATTTAATTATAAATAGATGGTGAATAAATAGTGACCATGTTTAATTGTATACTTAATCATGAGTGAGGCCAATCTTCGGGCAGGGACACAAGTGTATGACTGTAAACCAGTGTATGACAGGTTCTGAGTTCGATTCCCACTGCGCACTCAAAACGCAATTCCTCTAGAATTCAATGAAAAGTAGGGAGCGGAGTGTATGATCACTAAACTCCTTCCTTTCCCTTCCTATGCATACGCTTTGGAACCCTAAAATAAAGTTTTAATAATTATTTCAATAACAATTTATACATAACTTAAGAGAATAAAGAAAAATGCATGGTCGCTTCTCTATGTGGCGCGGCTGCATATTGTAATCATGGTGTACAAATACATGCATCGCTCATTTCATTTACATTACAATCGTTTATACAGTGCGCAGGGTCACAGGTTCGAGGTCATTTGTCGTGTGCCTCGTGAAGTTGCTTTATGTTATAACATCATTATTCTTCTCTTATTCTGCCGAATAATATATAAAGAATTTTTTCCTGTTAAGAATTAATTTCAAATCTTTAGAAATGGTGCTCTAAATAATATTTTTTCTAAGGGCGTTATTAAATCTCATAACTAAAAGATAATTTGAGCGGAGCACCTATCTCACGAAACTCTAAAGTGAATGATGTTACAACCTCACGGCTTTATTACAATTTCGGGAACAGACCGCATTATAAACACCTGCTACTGCTATGTACAAAAAAAGTAAACGTTTAATATTCCAAGCGGGTTTCTGAGCGAGGCAAGGATCTCGTTTCAGTTATGCTTGAATAGTTTTTAGCCGCGTGTCGCCATATTATAGATTTTGTCCATCTATTGTTCTCAACCTTGTATTCGATGGCTTGTATCTTTGAATATGTGAAAGATTATTCAGGTATTCTACTGGTAAAGTGGCTTTTTTTAGTATGTTAGAGTGGTAGAACGACCACAGATATAATAATTATTGGCTAAAAATTATTTCTATTCACTTAATTTTTTTTTGTCATTTAAATTTACTGCTGTCTGCATTGAGGCTGTGTATAGTAAATACAAATCTTTTTATTATTACGCCTTAAGCCAATATCTTCTAAACCACATTTAAATCTTGAAATATAATCACATTTTATTCTTTGTTTACAATTTAAGTATTAACTTTCACATTAGATACAGCAAATAAATACAAGATAATGAAACTCCATTGTAAATACTGTTTGTTTGTGGAAGGCTAAAACGAGCCTTGGTTTGATAATTGTCATATGACAGTAACATTCCAAAGAATGTTAACTGAACAAATTGATAATATTTTTTTAAGCGTCACACTAATCATGAAGTGAAGTGGAAATATAATTTTAATTAATATTTCCGTTTAACTTAAATTATTAAGCATTAACCGCAACAGAAAATTTTAATGTCTAAAATTCAAGATGTAACTGCATGGCGTCATGTACGGAAGCAGAGGCCTCGTAGTTTTCGTCTCGTAGAATTTAAATTCTAAAATTGCTTCTTATATCGACACCCACTCCTTAGACTACTAAATATATAACCTATTGGGATGACGCTATACATTGACTTCTTTATGTTCGAGTGCAGTTAACTTTGTTCGCGAAAACTTATCTAATCTGAGTTTTATACTTAATCTTTATTTCTATAACAGTAGTTCTTAAACTATCAAAGAAAGTTATTCAATCCTAATACTATTATTTTTAAATAATGAGATTTGATATCCCATCATTGTATTATGTACGTATGGAGTCGTTATTTTTTTTAATTGCTAAAGCTTATTAATTATACCAGTTGTTACATTAAAAATACACGAATGTACTATTATCATACTAAAATCATAAACCTTCGTTTTACACTTCGTAAATAAACTCATTTATTTACGAAGTGTAAAACGTATTAAAATAATAATGTAATATTTTTAAAGTTTATCAGACATAGAACTTTGTATTTAAGACTGAACAAAACCCAATTTGATTAAAACCATCTACAGAAACTACTTATCATATAATGTAACAATTAAAAAAACATCAATAGTAATAGTCACAAACCTCATCATTGTTAAGTATATATTCAAGGAACTTATAGTACGTAAGTATACTTAGAAATTAGTTGATAAAGTTATTATTGCTATTTTTCATACAAAAATATTAATTTATCTGTACGCATCAAATCATATTTTTATGCTTCAAGAAATGAATCACTACTAAATTAGTAACAGTTGTTATTAGAATCGTTCCACATTACTTCTAAATGCTGACTCAAATTGTTGCAAGGTGCACAAGCACTTTGATTTATCATTGAGGAAAACATCGATTTGGAACACGTAGAAGGCGGGTCTAGTTTAACTCTCTTTGACTTATACGTATCAAATTATTGACAAACTTGTAATTAGATTTTTAACAAAATTAAATTAATATATCAAAGATTTTGAAAAATCTATTTATATTTTAAATTAAAATCAATTTTTAAACCTGACCGGGTTCAAAGAAAACCCGGTAATAACGATAACGTTAGTATTAAACTAATTTCTTTCGCAGTGTAACTTAAGTAGCATAACTTTTTTAATTAGCTTGCTTGAAAATGTTATACCAAAAATGAACATGAGCATTTTAAGAATGAAATAGAAGTATTAAATTTTAAATAATATTTTATGCATAATATTATCTAATAGCTAGAGAAGACTACATTATTTATTAACACTTATATTAACTTATTGGTTTCTCGTTCTTTTTCCGTTGTATTAGGTAGGTCAGTATAGTCCACAAGGACATATCTGTAAAGTTGTAGCAAACTGTCTAATCAAACTCACAACGCCAACGCACTTGTTAGTGTTTGTTTTAACAATACGACTCATTACCGTCTGACTCATCTGATACTTGTGTGATTTTGTTTCTGTTTTGTATCACTGAACTTGTTACTTGAGTGACATAGTGTTTAGTTGAGTGCTTGAGTGACATAGTGTATTGTAAACTAAAAGTTAATTCATTTTTACCAGATTATATAATATGTAGATATTACACAGTGTAACATGTCGATGTCCATCGCGGTTTTGAACTACTAACAACTAATTTTCCACTACAAACTCGCTTAAAAAACGTACAAATAACATTTTTTTTTAAATTATGAAAAAATCTCATTAAAATTACACTTCTTAATTAGGTCAAAAGAGCAATAAAAACATTTGCGATTTTTCCAAGGAACTATCGATGTAATTATTAGGTTCGGTAAAGTTTTAACAGAATAATAAATACAAATTTACACCAAAAAATAAACACCACATTCAATTAAAACTATATATTTATGCAAAAGTTTCTCACACTAAAACTGGAGCACACGAAAACATATTTTGGCCGACATTCAAATATGCTATGAGACTCATCGGGTTATGGCGCCAGCAGTGTCATCTTTAATCGATATTTGTATTTTACTATACTGACTGCTTCGAAGTTATAATGATTATTTATATAATTTGAATATTGTATAGTTATAGACACATTTTTATAGAATGCGTTTCCAAATAATATGTTTACATCCCTGCAAAAGATTATTTTTAATGTTTTACGTGAATAATCATTAACATAACTTATAAGTTAACTAATTGCGTAATTAAATATAAATTAGTTCTAAGAACTTTTTAAAATCACCATGTACTTTCTGTTCACGTTTTGAATGCACCAGCCTGTTTAACTGCAGCGGCGCGGGCGCACAGTGGGTGGAATGGCACGCGGGCCGCGCAAGGTCGACGAACGACTTTCGCATGTTCAAAACACGCTAGCGCTGTTGCCTTTGTTGCTTCTATTACATAGTTTGGTTAGACGTACCACTTGCTTCACAATGGCCACTCTGAGATACTTGAAAGTTTTAGAGACATATTTTATTTTATTGTATCGACTACGAGGTTCCAATGAAATAGGTAATATTCAGAATTAATACAAAGGATAGTTTTTATCCTAATAAATAATAAGCCTATAAGACTGTTATATTAATCATCAATTTTACTTCTCTCTAGACCCAATTCTATGATCTCATATGAAATCGCGGTCATAATCTACATGATCATGTTTCTAGTCATGCTCTATTTTATTTTCGTTTCAGATAGTTGACTGAGTTATTCTACTAATACAGGCTGGGTTTATAATTTTTCTGTTAGTTTTTTAAAGAAGTATTTTTTTTAATTTTATTTTTTTTCGTTTTTTAAATTAATAGATTTTTATTACAGAATTCTTAATATTTTGTGATAAGACTGAGATAAATATTAATAAGCACGATGCTTATTCTATATCTATAATTATAATAAAATTTAAATTTTTAATTTTAATGGTTGGTTCTTCTATCGACCCTGCTATTATAATATTATTTCAATTGAAGCTATTTAAAAACAACAAAAATTGAGCTTAAGTGTCGTGTGTTTAATAAATATTTCATATTTGTGCCAGTACCAGTGCGTTGTTAATTGCATTAAAAATGCACATTTAGAATGCAATGTTAATTCATCTACTCAGTAATTGCAGAGTTTTACTCTCGCTTTGAAATAACATTGTCTGCATAAGTGAAAAAAAAGAATTTGAGTTATTTCCCATTTTAATGTTCACAAATATGATAATATAACTCACTTACGACATTGAAGCTCGGTTTTTTTTAACAATATATAAAAGATTTTAATAATATTGTAATATTTACGATATTTACTAAAAAAATAAGTAATTGTGAACAATGAATTCTGTTTTTTTGATATGTTACTTTAATACATTTTAAATGTATTTCCTACTCTTGGTATTTATAAAAAATATAATTTTCACTTGACTTATCATTTATGAAAGGCCGCTATTAGCTAATTGAAATTGGTTACTTACATTACAACGTTATAAAACGCGAAGGTGTATAAACCTGATATAACAAGGACTATATGTAGGAGATACACGTGAACCACCCACGGTAGCTTTCATTGACAATTTTATATTACGAAATAACTGTTTACTTTGACTAACACAACTCTGTTGATTTAGACTGCAACATTCTATTTATATTTTATGCAGTTGCTTAATATCTTCTTTAGAATTGCAGCTAAAGACCCATTGCTTTAATTTAATTTTGTAGTCGATCATCTTTATAGGTCTTGGAGTAGCAAGTATGGCTTATACGATGCAATAAAATGCTACTTGATGAGTTTCGTCTATTTCATTTCCTAAAGATGAAAACGTTGGTTTACGTTCTGTAATATTACTTTGCAAGTACCTACATATATTATGTAAGTTGTTGGAAAATTTAAAATCTTGAAATGTGTTTTCGTCTAAATAGATCCGTTTCCGATGGCCGAATTCTTCATTTGTACGCAATAGTTACAGAGTACTACGTAAGAACTAAGCTTATCTTAGTGATTTTTGTGTGTTTGTTTAGATTTTGTCTATTTCCAGTATTTTCAGGGTAGCCAATGAAAAAAACTACATTTTTATATATAATTCACGCGATTTGAGCTTATTTTGTTTATATTTTAATTTTTTAAGTAATTTTTAATGTAGAAATGCCTTATTGAATCTACTTTTGCTTTAGCAAAATAAATACATTCAACTTGAATTCAGACTCGGCTACGACTGTTGTAATACTAACGCATCTTTTTTTCTATATTTAATCAAATTAATTTTATCCTTGCTAAAACCCTCGAAAATCGAATCCATATATCAATTTGGCACATAAAGCACTTACATTCAGCCGGATTAATGTCGAGTGGACCGGCGTGGGCGAGACGTGAGCATTGGGTTCAACGGACATTCCCGGTATGCGGAACTTGGTATCTGGCTCGTCCCTCCAATTTATTGTCACCAATAATGCACTTGATAGCAAGTAGGGCGCGGATGATATTTAGATAATTATTGTTGTTATTGTTTCTGTTTTCGTTAATATTAGAAATTTTAAATTTATGTTTTTGGTTGTTTACTAAATAATAAAGATAGGCATCTTTAATAATATTAATTCAAATATTAGTTTTATTCTGTTGTTATATACAAAGATGTATCTTATCGACTATCAATCTATTCCTAAACAAGCTTCCATAACTTCCAAACTCATCCAATTTTTATACAAATAAGTTGTACTAAATTTGTAGGTTAAGTATTTATATATCTGTACGTTACACGTAAAAGTTGTGGTAACTTCACAAACATAGTTTGGTAATAATTTCGGAAAGGTTGAAACAAAAATCGTAAAATCCATTAAAACTTTCGGGTTTGGAGCGGATATTTTGAATATCTTTATTACGCCTACCTTTCCCGGACTTTAATGTGTTTTAACATAACCCAATAAATGTGGTCGTAACTTTGTTATTAAATACACTCAATAATTTGTTATTTGCAATAAAGGTATTGGTAAAAATAAATTAAAATCAGATTCACACTGTATCCTGCACACAGCAGGGTAGACAAACCTAGTGTTGCACCCCGTTCCCTATTTTCCTCGGAATCTTGGAGGCGTGTTGAGTGGCGGAACACAACGCCGAAACATAACACTTGTACGATTAAGATTTGAATACAATATTTTTGTGATATTTTCAACTATAACACTTTACTTAGACATGTTTACCATTTAAAAGTAGACTGAAACCTCAATTTGAAGAGAAGCGGCAATAGATGAATTATAAAGCCATCTTGACTAACCTAAATAAGACCGTTTCATGTTTTACATCATTAATCATGGATAACGGTCTTAAATTGGCAGTTAAACCGTTTCCCCGGGGATGTGAAGAGAGTATAACTTTACGACCACATTTTATTACCTGAGTAAAGAGAAAACACGAGGAAGTCTTTTTGCATAAAAACCACACGTCTGGAGCTACTTAAACAGAGTATATTGAAATGATCACTTACTTTAATGATTGGCTGAGACATATTTTATTTATATTTACAAAAATTTTAATATAGAAATCGTGTAATTTTGGTAAAACTTATATTAATCCTTTGTATTATTCTAAATGGATAAGATTATATGAAATCGCTCATTTTATTATTGCGTGAAAGATAAGGTGTTTCTTTTGTAATTAATACAAGGCAGTTTTCCCCTCCTTATAAACTAGAAATAATAGAAAATTCTAGTCGATAGCGGATCCGGAAGGAGTATAATTAAAGTAATTACGTGTCGAGCTAATGCGGATATGTATTCTCGAGATACACTTTATCATTGAAGTTATAAAACGATAGTGATTTGTAAATGACAATAAAACCTGATACGGCATAATGTGTTATTGCATATAATATTTGAATTTCATTGTTTAAGCACGTACACCAATTTTATCACGTTTTTAATTATGTCATTTTATATAATTATAACATAACATTAATTTCCTAACTAATTGTCTACCTTTTTGTTAAGCAATAACAAAACATATATAGACTCATTCGCCGACTCATTTATTTAAACTTCTGAAATTTCACTCTTGTATGTTATTTTTACTTCCACGCACACGTATACGAAAACGAATATTGTTCCTGTCGCTTTTCAGATTAGATAGCGTCGACATCGTGATTGTTTGTCAATGGTGGCCGTGTTTATATAAGCCCTAGGCGTGTTGACACACGCACCATATTGGAGCAGTGCTCGGTGCGTATTCAATATTGAACCTAATAATTTTATACGGTTAACTTCCTTTTGTGTTGTCCACGCTGCTACGACATCCTTTATAGATTTATTGACCTCAAGTTTCAGGGTAACGTGCGTTGTAGACAGTGCTAGTGAGTGACGTACAGTACTTCTTTGATGCTAGGACATGTTAGGTAGTCTAGTTAATTCTTATAAATAATAATTGATGACTACGACAACACATATTTTTTTTAATCTTTATTGATTTTAATATAGTTAATAGAAGTAGAAATTTAAAGATTTTAAACGGCAGTACATTTTGTGGGTCACTGCAATCGAATTGAATGCAGTTCGTGATAAGCGGCCTCAATGGCTGCAGATTGCGGTCTCGTCTCTGATGCGTGCCAAACTTAAAGAAAACCAGTCGTTGTAAACCATTTATTTATTTTTTATCTTATCGAATTTGTCGTTTAGGTAGGAGGGAGTTAGTTGGTTATGTATCCGTTTTCTATTTCCGTACTGCCTATGTCAAGATAATGTTAGGTGGTGAAATTAAAAGTGCTTGTTTAATCAGAGTTGAGAAATGCTTAGAATAAGAATAGAATCAGAACCCTAGGCTTAGGTGTAGGAATATACGTAGATATGTACCTAGCACGCCACGACGTCGTCGATGGCGTTTCATAGTTTAATTGGCGTATTCCTTATTTTTTCTCGAGAGTTGTTTATGAGTTCATTATTGCTGCCAACTGCGTCAACTCGCAAATATTTAGGTCACGCCGCAGGCCTTTTGAGGATTTGTTAGGTCGTCTGTTCAATCGATAAAAAAATCATTGAATTTATTTTCACATATTGCTGTTATAAGAAAAAAAATATATATTGATTTGTTATTATTTATAAAATTAAAAAAGTAATTTACGTATTGTCAGTTGTTTCTCCATATCTATAGAGAGAATTTTTTTTCTGATGTTATATTTCTAAATGCTATGTGTGTTATGTATTTAGTTTTATATTCTTACCTGTGATTTCATCCGTTTAGTCAATGGGTTCTTTATTGTAAACTGTAAAACTACATTATGATGTGTAAAAAAATAAATAAGATATATATTTTTTATTGAATCAAAACTTTTTAATTTATTTAATTATAATTTATACTCGTAACCCAGATCAAATACTTTAAAATTTAAAACTCAGAGATACATTTTAGAAAACTCAATTTATATATTTTAATGAAACTCATTAAAGAAATGACCCACTTAGATAATTTTCAATTGAAATATAAAATTTTCTTGCCACTTTCAAATTACCTTACGCCTGTAATAGGCCTTTTAATTTAACGTTTACTTAACGAGTTGTTAGTGTGATGTTGTTTTGAATCTTGTCTTATTAGTAAATTGAATGTAGGCCACCTAGTTTGTTTTCCAGATTAATTGTCACTCTCTTGAACTATCTTGTTTTTGAATTTGTATGATAAAATGTGTTAATAAGTGATATCAAATTTATTTATATTAAAATATATAAGAATAATAATACGTTTCTATTTTAACAACTCCACATTTTTTTAATAATGTACAAAAAATATGTGTTCATTATATCCTACGTGTGAAGAGAAAAAGTATAGTCTAATGAGTACGTGGAATTTTCGCACGCAAGCAGGCACCGCTGAGATTAGCTTGTAAGTAACATGTAGCTATGCATCACTATAAAAACTTATAATGACACAAACACACTACCACGAACTCGAGACTTTTAATTATAAAGAAGTAAAATCTATATTATTCACTTTCGCTATTTTAATATTTAATATACATATCTAGGTTATTTAATTTTGGTTGGTTATTTAAAAAAAAATGTATTAATGCATGTACTATGCATATGGTTATTTTAGAAGTCACCTCAATTATATCCATTTTGTGTTTTCCGGTCTAGTATCTATGACTTCTTGAATTAATACATCTAATAGCGAAATTCTTTGATTGGTTTGAGATGAGATTGTCTATCCCGTAGTAAAGCTGCCCTTATAAGCTCAGCTAAAAAGGAATATGTTATAGATCACGTCTATCTTAAGAGATTGTTCATATTATTAAATAAATATCAGCCTGAGAAATTGATACTGTTATTAGAGTTACTTTGTCCCTTATCCCGACTGAGCACTTTATTTTACCTTGGGGAGTCAAGATATGTATATCCAGGGACTTAATGAATTTAAACGTAGCCTTAAAACATACAATGTTTCATTTATTATTATAAATCATTAAATAGTAGGTTTTATTATCGATTAAGTTATCTATTAAATAGTTAGTTTAGTAAAAACAATGACTATTACTTCGTTTTTCTTTTACTTATGCTTTAACATATTGTGATTCAGAAGGTTACAGCATTTTCTTTTGCTTTTTCTGTTTCTTTTTTCTATTTTCTTATACATTTTTCAATTCATAAGTGTCTTGCATGTGTTTGAACCTACATTCATCAAGTGCAATAGAAAGTTACCGCACTTTATATGTCGTGAATACAAAGACTTGAACTTTATTATTTTCAGAGTAAGTGCTTCATATTTTTAATAATTGTGGTACCATTATTATAATTAAAATAAACGTTTTAACTAGAACTATTCCAGGCAAATTCTTCTTATTGTTTTGTATAGTTACGGTTATTATTTTAAACTTGTAATAAATAACATTAGAACAATTATAAATTCTTGCGTGTGTTGCGCCTAATATATCATTGGATTAACATGTGCATTGATGACCGCAAGGTTGGTGCAAATACATCAGTTGTGAGAGCTAATAACTGTTACAAGGCTTAACTAGTTACGTATATATTTACAAGCAATTTTAATAAATGTTGTTTTTTTTATCTATTTTGTTATTAAAAGCTTTTTAAATATTACAGCAACTCAGTTCTTCAATAGAAGTAGAAAAAGATGTTAATAGGTTTAGAATAATATAATGGCTTACAAACAAATTTGTTTTATCCATTCGTTTTCTTTGTCCACAGGCGTGACAATGAGAGAAAAAAGGGGGGGTGCTATGAGCAAAATGCAAAAGCTCAGGAAGCGCCTATCCCTTAGCTTCGGTAGATTATGTAAGTATTTTTCTCTTTGTAAATAGTCACGAAATAGTGTCCACTCTAGTATCACTTTAAGTTCAAACTTAGACTATCGTCCATATGGTAATTTAGCTATCCCTTAGCAGTATTTTGCCTAAACAGACCAGAAGAATGAATATTTTAATTTTTTCTATCCCGCATGAAGCATGGTAGGCAGAGGGATCGGAGAGTCTTAACACTAAGCTTTTTAGCCATTATCGGTATTCTGAAAGCGTTGCGTGTTGAGTGGTGAAACTCTACGCCGCGCTCAGCCTCGACACCAGAGCGAAGAAATGAAAATATTAAATGTTTCGTTTCTTTCAATGGGAATAGAACCCAAAACCTGTCGCGCTTATAGTCACACGCTTGTGCCATTGCGCCATGACTGGCCTCACTGATACTGTTTATAAAAAAATTCAAAATAAGATTTAAATCGGCAACCGTTTTGTTATTCTAGAGAAGATCCAATTGCAGCACGATGACATCATTATTTATACAACCTATATTAAAGTATTTACTTAGCGTATAGTTGAAGTTATTACATCTGATATTAAAAGCATGGGCGTCTGCTATAAATTTATCAATTACAAAAATAGCATCATATAATGGAGATTCCTATGGTTAATTTAGTATAGTCCACATAAATTATATTCTACTAATGCTACTGATAGAGTATGCCTCCTTGTATATCTAATACCGAAATTCATTGATTCCTTTACATGCTTAAAAATATATTTGTCTCGTAGTGATTTTCTTATAAGTCCAGCAATAAAAAGATTCGTTATTTATTTATTTTGTAATATACTAGAGATTGTTCCATAATATTAAATAAATATCAGCCTGGGAAACTTGTGCTATTATTAGGACACACCTTGTCCCCTATCCCGAGGGAGCACTTTATTTTACTTCACAAAGCCAATTAGTAACTGATAGATCTAGTGATTTAACGATTTAACGAGCTTTTAAGTAGCCGAAAACACAATATTTCGCTTTACTTTCAAATATATTACATATTTTGCTTAACAATATAAATATATTTTGTAGAAGAACATAAATATGTATACACATCTAGTTTCTAAGATTCAAGAATGCTGCTGTTTCACTAGCTATCGGTAATAAAAAGGAAAGTAACAGCGAGTTTGAATTGCCAAGACAAGGTTCGTACAAAATTTACCCACAATATAACAATACAAATTCCAGCCCGCATCAGACGGCGTGGAAACAAACTCAATTAACATTACATTGGGTGTGCGTCCATCTCATCAGTAATCGTTGGTTGGTCTGTCGCCCGGTCATATGATAATGGCCGATAATGAATACGAAATCAAGAGTATTGACGCACGAATAATACATTTTGGCACTGATTAAGTGTCCTGGACACTTTGTAAATAAACTTTTTATACTGTCTAAATAAAGAGAGGGTTAGTGGGTAAAATAACTAGCTGATGATGCTTACCAGCATGTTTTTATCTTATCTAAATTATGGTGATAATATTTATTGTAATTGTATTGTTTCTGGTGTTCCGAAATATTTTATATTTTGCTTGGGCTAAAGTATCTCTATGTAAATTTAGCGTCACCTATGTTAGACTTCACTATGAATTTATAATACTTTCGTGTGGCTCCACATCGAATAAAACACCCTCTTTACGACTGTCCTGGGTATCCTGCGTATATATAGTATGCAACCGGTCCTTGTTACAGAACACGTGTTTATATATTTAGAACTCACGTACAATCATTGGATACGCTACCCATACCATTTAAAGGTATACTGTTTATTTTTACCTTTAGGTGCTTAAATGCGATCTGCATTCCTTAGGATATTTTCGGGATATGCTTGTTTTATCGTATGTTCTTCTATAATTAAAAGTTGTTGTTGTACCTAGCTTCGTGAGTAAATAGTCTTTGCCTTCGAATGTTTAATTTAATGCTCCAAAATCATATTTATCTAGTAATTGTACTGTTTTAAATTTCTCATGATATGTTTACACAAATAAAGGTTTTTTTACTGTAGCTATACTACATTTTATAATAAATAAACTTGTTTCTGTCGTTATATATTTAGCTCCACGTAAAAGCAACGGCAATTTTATCTCTAAATGGTATTCTGTCGATAGAATGGACCAGTTAATAGTAATTGGCTCGTTTGCCTTGCTACCGAAACGATTCACTGTTTAGTTCCTCCCATAATCCCTGATGCTTCGCTCCCCTGAATACAGCCATTTTGCCTAAAAAAGCCGTTTTCGTCGTAAAAGATTTAAACACATCTTTATCGTATTTCAATACTGTGTTCCATTTCTTGTATCTTACATTTAATTATTCAATTTAAACGAATTGTTTTCAGCTTCACGCTGTATCCTGCATATAGCAGGGTAGGCAGAGGGAACCTAGTGTAAAGACATTCCGTTCTCCATTTTCTGCCGAATTTTTATAAGTACTAGCGTAGACAAAATATTTGTAGACATTGTGTATTGATTATTTTTAAGCGCGCTCATCAGTAGATACTGCTTATAATATTTCATCGTTGTCATGTTTATGATTGTATTAATATTAGTAATGTTCATAGTTAGGGGCGATTTAAATTCTGTACAATTGAGGCCGTCGTGGCTCGAAAGAAACAGCGTGTGACTGAACCGTACCGCTTCTGGGTTCGAATCTCACTTGGGGAAATGAATTATTATTTATTAATATTTTCATTATATGCCTCTGTTATCAATTCAAAAGTGCGGCGTTGAGTTCCGCCATTCAGCATGCAATGCCTCGAAAATTCGACGGAAAGTCCTGCGTTCCCCAGAACGGAGTGTCTTAAGACTAAGTTACCTCTCCCTATTTTACTGTATATAGCGTGAATATGTAAAAAAGAAACTTATAGATTATTCATGTTTTTTCACTATTACTTGTGTTTGAGAAATGTACATAAGCATACATTCGTGTATAACGTTGTTTTAATTTACCACTCAGTTCGAGCGAGAGATATGAATCATAAATCATGTCATGTTTACACTTGTAGCAATGCCAGGCGCCTGAGTTTGTTTAAAAATTGCGAGTACTATCATAAAATATGGGTTGAGCGATTAAGTCTGTACCTACAGATAATAATTATGAGTGGGTATACAACATTTTACATATGTGTAAAATTTTTATATTGATTGTCGTTAAGAAAATGTATATAGTTTAGAAACACATTATACTACATTTTATGTTTTTTATATACATCTACTATACGTTTACTTGATTTTATTATGAATTCAATAAATTGCTACGTTCTCGTCGTGGCGCAGCGACACCAGCGACAGGGTGTGAGTTCGATTTAATGACATATTTAATATTTTCATTTCTTCGCTCTGAGTTCGAGGGAAAGGGCGGCGTGCATGTGGGACAGTAAAAAAAATTACGTTCTGAAATTATACAATTAACATTTTATTTCCTCAGGTCGCTACTGTCTCACTTAAAATAAATAACTATAATAAATAACGTTCAAGTATAAGATATAGTTATCATATATCTAATCAATTGCTTTTTAGTGCTATGTTACCAAATAGGAAGTGAATCATCGATTTAGGGCTGCCCTCTTTAATTGACTCTTATCAGTCAGTGACTGCACCGTAAACGTCCAAACGAGTGCACTATGAGTTAAAATTATATAATAAAATCAGCTTCACGCTTTGCCTCGACACCAAAACAAAGAAACGAAAATATAAATTTAAATAAGTAGATAAATTCTTCGAGTGGGGATCGAACCCACAACCAGTCGCGTTTAGTGTCACACATTTATACCTCCGCGCAACGACTGGCCTCTAACAATATACATAAATACTAATACATATTTTCTTTTATTGATACTGTAAAATATTGTTTATTTATATGTGTTGAATATTTTTTTAGATAATTATCACTGACGCGATATAATATACACAGTAACAAAAGGTGTTAAACTAAATAATAATTGCTAATTAAATACTTGTACTACTAATGTAGCGTATATTGTAAATTAATATAGCTACACGGTATTCTATTAAGACATTAATTAAACTTTGATATGTGGATAATTAGTTTAAATGATAGGTTCAGAATATAAATATTCTGCTATAAAATTAGCTTCACGCTGTATTCCTCACGCAACAGTAGGCAGAGTGAACCTAGTGTCAAGACACTCCGTTCCAGATTTTCCGCCGAATTCTGGAGGGCATTCCGTGTTGAGGTGTCCAAAACTCAGCGCTACTCTAAACCAGAGCAGAGAAATGTTAACTAAAAAATATGTGTTAATAAATTACTTACATCCTAAATGTAATGCGTTTTACGTGTGGTTAGCCATAATATTTTGATATTTCCACAATATTGTATTATAAATAAAATTTTATGAATTGTTTTGATACTCGATATCGAGAAATTGGTTGTATGTATGTGTAACAAACGAGACGACGATTGTATAAGAGTTCTTTATCATCATAATAGTTATAATGTTATCGATTCAATGAAACAGGAACATAATTAGAGATTTTTTTTACAAAGATAAAAAATTGAGGCCAGCGTCACAACGGGAACGGGAATGTTTAATAGGAACGGGGTATCTTAACAGAGTGGAACCGGAGTGATTCTAGTTGGTTCTCCGATTCCCTCTGCCTATTCTATTACGGGGTTCTGTGCGGGGTACAGAGTAAAACTAAAAAAAATATATTAAATACAAACCCGCCGCCTTGTTTTATATGTTCAAGTGTTTTGATAGGTCATATCATATGTTCATGTTATATGAACGAAAACTTACGTTACGTTACTTTAAACGTTCTACGCTAAGAAAATTGTTAGTACATCAATCTCTTACCCATACCATACACAAAACACATACTCGGCTTAGTCCGTTCCGGTCTGATGTAAAGTTCTCGCCTAATAATATTTGTGAATAGCCGCTAACTCTATTCGCACCATTCTCTCCATTTTGGTTTTTTTATCCTCGAATTGCTCAATACAATGGAAAGCGCTATTTCTGCTCAATCTGTAAGTAGTTTTGTTTTAGATCCCAATTTTTTGTGACGGTGTGAGTGAGTGAGCATACGAAGTCGCCTTTGACTCTAAAGTCTTTTAAGATTTTTTCTCAATGTTGAATCTGACCTCATTTTTACAAAAAAAATTATGTAAAGCACTTATTATTTATTACAAGAGTATGAGAAACTCGACCGAAATATAACGTTAACTAACATATGTATTGAATTTCTTAGGTCGGTCCTCAAGCATTTATCGAATTGATGTTTATAGAATAATATGTTGTAATAAAGTTGTTGTGTTTATCTTTTCAGAGCAATATAGATAAACAATATTATTATTTTAGTTGCTTAAACATCTTATCAGTTCACTCGTTTTAAATTTTTTGTCGTGACATATTGTGATCATAAACACTGAATCACAACACTCATTGAAATAGTAACAATGTACCAGTATTCGCATCACGGTCATGTTAGAATAATATAACAATACATAATAAATTAATATTTGTTGTGTGTATAAGTAAAAATATTTTCTAAACATATGCGCGCCACCCAAAGCAATCATGCCTTTATTGTTATTCAACTTCACGCTGTATCCCGCACACAGCAGGGTAAGCAGAGGGAATCAAGTGTTAAGACACTCCGTTCCCCACTTTATGCCAAATTCTGGAGGCATTGCGTGTTGAGTGGCAGAACACAACAGCGCGCTTTGCCTGGAATCTTGCCTTCCCTTTCGAAATAGGACATACGTTGATTAATATTTATGTTGCGTATATTTGTCTTGATTTTAATACAACCGTTCCTCTGACAACCGATATCCAGCGTCTCAAAATATGCTAAAACAGAACAAAGTGATTTACCATTATAGCGATTTACACTCCCGTTACTCCATAAATAACGAGAGAGAAGATATACTGTATCATGTCGACCTATAATTACGAGTTAAAACGAGTGCAATATCGTTTGTTATTCTACGGAAGCTCTCAGTTTTAATTGATGGACACGTCTGGACGTAGGTGTATCCTTCGAAGTATGAATCAGCTAATTAATAATGACTAACTGACTGTCCTTATACGGAGGTTTCTGTTCTCAATACTATCATCAATATTGCTCAATGCTAATGATTGAAGTAATGATATTACTATTTATTTAACTTCTACAATGTTTATGTGTATATTTTTTTATCTTTACACGCTTACTAATGTTCTTTCTGATTATATTGAATTTGTTATCTAATTTATAATTCTCGGTTTCCACTTCCTTTCCAAATGTTGATTACTGATGTAATACAGGAAACAAGTCGCTGCACCCGGCTAGGATAATAATCAAAAAATATAAACATTATTGCGTGTAGAATTCGAACCCGCATGTATAATGTTCAGTCGTTAGGCACGGTAACGTGTGTTTGTCTAATATATTATTAAATGTAATAAATGCAGAAACAAATAGTCACGGCTTTTAAGCGTGTAATAGTAATTAATACATATTAAGTCCTGTTCAGCGACCTGATCAAAGAACTTTCTCTCAACGATTTTGACATGAGTAGTAACATTATACCATACTAACGTTGAAAGTTTTACAATGGACATGTTATAACATAAAGTCCTTGACACGTTAGCGGAATCGGCGGCTTCCGGCACGCGTCACGGGGGGTTCGACATCTCCTTTATCTAGTCGCTGATTGATGAGAGACTTCCGCGTGTTATTGGGCGTGCGTCCCGCTTGTCCCGCCGGCGTGAATTGCTTAAACGCCATTCACATTCGACGCATCAAATTTCTAACATTCTTCTAACGTCATTCGATACACCGAACGTTTTAGTTGAACTTATTCGAACGCCATATTGAGTTTCTATTTAATAAGCGCGAACCCAAGCGGGCAGAGTGAGTCACTCGGCCGCACAGAAACGCTGTATTGTTTCCCTCCGTCGCAGCCGTGAAACTTGGACGGCCTTTTGTCGAGTTCCCATTGTTTAACCAACACAAACAAAACGCACGATTTTTTTACCATTAAACAAATTCCTGACGATTTAACTTGGTCGTTGATTTTGTTCTACCAGTGTGCACACGGCCTTACACGCCGTACATGCGATGCCCTTAATGTCGTTATAATAGATTCTCATGTTTCGCCTCCGTAGCTTCAATTATGATTTGTTACCCACCGGTCGTTGCGCAAGTCTAGTGACGTTCAAAGTTCGGTGCACTTGTGTTGTTTTGTTTGTCGTTTCGTACTCATGTGACATCGTACGCCCGTAGCCTTTTGTTGTTTCCTCCCTAATTTATTTACTACGGCTGTCGTCGGTGCATTAAGAAGCCGTGCGTGCTCCACATACAAATTTGTATGCGTAATCAAAAATATTCAAGGAAGTCGTATCAAAGGTTCCTTATTGTAAAAACCACACTAAAATACTAAATTTTTATATATCTATTTATTGTTAGTATACTGTATTTCAAGCTTCTGCATATTGTGGGGAGAGTAATATAGAAGATCATATTAAAATGTTGATTCCTGATTATCTAGAGACATTGCTTGCTGTAAATCAAAATTCAACATCGCATTTTGTCTAATTTTATTAAATGAACAATTTTTTAGACATGTGTATATTAAACAATTATATGTATAATACATAAGCTTAACGCAAAATCAATAATAATATAACCTAACATAATGTAATTCAGGTTTCGGTTGTGGTATAACAACTTGGGGAATCGTGCTCATAGCTTTTCCCAGGAGACTTGGGGAGTCAGGGCCAGTCGTTAACCCGCTAACAATCCAGGTCACACTCGCTTAAACATACGAACTGACGATACGTCAGAGGCAGACGCGTGACTCATTATACAGTGTTGAGGCACACGTCATCACCATGTTTAACTGAACTTTAAGTGGTTTAAAGAACTTTGCCCTTATTGTGTAACTGTTGACAACATTCGTAATCGTGAGTGATTATTTGGTCGTTTGTATTTGTATATGGTACATTAATTATGAATGAAAGCTTGTTTCTCAATTTTCTGTTATGTTTATAAATATTAACATTCAAATCCTTAAGCTCGAGCTTATAAACCGCTCTAAACTCTGAAATCAATCTTGAGAAGTCGTTATTATTCATAGCTAATATAATTTATATTTATAATTCTCTAAATATAAATTATAATATGGTTTGATAAAATATGTTTTTAATGTAAAAAAAAATTACTTTGGAACAAATTTATATGACGGGGTTTTGTTATTATTAATACATGAACACATTCCGTGAGATATAAACTAATAATAACGTAAAAAAACACACACATTGGCCTCGCAAATTAAATTTTAAATTGATTGTTCTTGTAGATTTGCCAAACGCATGTCGTGATTAAAGCGTAACATGAGTTCGTTGAACCGCCAGTATTATCAGTTGTTCGCGAACAGGGAACTAGTATTAATAGAATAGGATAAATAATTCATCGCGAACTACCAATAAATAATTCGAAGCCATATAATTCAATTGTGAAGTGCTAGCTATGACGCCAATAAGCGGTGATAATAATTGTGATAACATGAGAGCGATACACAAACTGATACAAACACACAGACCGAAAGTGTCTTTGTATTATAGTTTGAGTCCATATAAAGTAAAATGTATAACACTAGCGACCCAAACGCGGCTTTGCTCGTTTTGCAACTATTGTTATTGGAAATAAAAAGTTTGTGGATCCGATTCCTAATAGAGGAAATTAAATTGTCTTGTACCAAGGCCAAACGCGGCGTTGAGTTCGGACTTCAACACGCAATGCGCAATGAATTCAGGGAGTAAGGAGTGTCTTAACACTTAGGTTCTTTCTACCTATACTGCTATCTGCGGATTACAGCATTAACATGAAAAAAAAATGACACACGAGTTATTTAGAGCGCCACGTTACTTACTTAATGATGTAAAGGTTAAATTCAAGTAGTTGTCTACATGCCGGCAACCTAACTTGACTTTTGTTATAATCGATACTAACCGCCTTTGAATGTTTATTAAAACCTGTTCATAATTAGTCAATCACAGGGTTGAACTAAATTAATTAATAAATAAATATTTTTTAAGGTTTTCACTTTTTAAAGTATGTCAATGAGTACTGCTAATGTCAGCTAGTTCTATAATTACGAAAGCGTATTAATTATTTAATCTCGGGTAAATTGACAAATGTATTTTGATGTTTGTTTGATGATAATAAGGTAATAAATAAAGTGCTGATCAATCATTTTATTGTCCCAATTTTTATATCTTTATGTATCTTTAATTTTTTTTCGACAAGTATATACAGACAGTAGATTATAGACAACAAAAAATGTAAAAAAATAGTGTTAGACAATTTGCATGTTCAACAACAGCTATCATGAACTTATCATTTTTGCTAAATAAAATAATTCTGATTTGAAAACATCATAATAATCCCTGAACTTACTTTCAATGTATATAAATATAACGGCGATATCGTCGACCTAGTTCAGCAAGGACAGAATACAGCAGAAAGTCATGGTGTAAAGGTTATACATTATGCAATACGACTTGCTGCCTGAAAATAATTGTGGAAACGACGTCTTTATTTTATACGTTGCGTCTATTGTGAGAGACAGTTTTACATATGAAGTATTTATAGCTTCGAGGAAAAACATATGTTGGGAACACAAGTTTCTTAGAAATATCAAAGTATATTTAGAACATTAGTATTAATAATAATAACATTTATTTCTCATATTCTTTTCAATTGTTTACTGTATTTAAATAATTGAAAATGTAATTTATGTGTGTTTTGGTAATGATTTTAACGATTTCGTCCATATCTGAGTCCAAATTCAATTTTCACTCGACAATTGACAATTTTTTTTTACCATAACTAAATATCAACTAAATAGTCTAGTGTGAACTGGAAGCACACCGACATGCAAATAAAATTTAGAGTTCGGATTTTATATACCCGAGTGTACATAGAATTCGATACCGATGTCTTATACATTTCTCTTCTATTTCATTGAGAACGATTTAAAATTTTACTTGGCTCTCATATAACGATTATAGAAAGAGTAAGAGTTTAAAGGATACAACACAATACTATAAGAAGATACACAATAAGTCTTATATCCTATATATAGTAGAGATTATAGAGATCTTTTATACATATGTACATGACATAGCTTTTAAAATCTTTATAACTCTTATAGATTTATAAGTTTATTATGTGAAGCTACAGAGAATCCTTTTTCCTAACTTATAATGTGAAAAAATTAAGAAATTGAATTTAATATCGGTTCCTTTCGTGTTGTAACCTGGTTGTTATAATTTAATTTTGTATGTCTCTCTCTGTCTTTAATATAATTTATTATGCATAATACAAATAAATTTGAATTTTAATCAATCATGTTATTTTTCACAAGGCTACAATCCTCTTAAGTTTTCAACGTAACTTCTGCATTTCCCGATCTTTGCTTCTTACCTTCGAACTTGGTATCAATCTGTAACTTTGACTATTACTTAATTGAATAGTCTTCTTATTTTACAGTTCTTTAAAAGTTCTGTAAATAATTATTTATTTATTTTGCGTTTTAATTAAAAAAATCACTTAATTATTGGTTAACCTTCATTTAAATTAGTTACTTAACCTTGTCATCTTCTAAAAAGATTTACTACATTTATTTACTGTAGTAAACTGGAATTATTTTATAACATAAAAATGCAACTGCGACACCGTTTTTTAAAAAATTTAACATAACATATACGTAGTATTACTGTTTAAAACGCTGTAAGTGGTCTTATGAAACGCAATTGCTCTTGCTTCTGTAACCTCGCAAGAGGAAAAGTTAGATAGCTATGTAAGTAAAATACACCGCAGAGAATTTTCCAACCCCCTTTATACCTTCATCATTCATTCATGTTTCCGTGCTTTGCACTTTTTCTTTAACTCGACGTTAATGAGTTGCGGAATGGTACCACGTTTATAGGTATATGTATGTATGTATACTTTTACTGCCGAAGTTTTTTAAACTAGTTAGTTACTACGGTTCATTCATTAATATAAATTATAACCTGAAATTGTATAAATTTACGTAATTAATAATTACGTACATTACTAATTATATTATAATACTTTATTATTGTAGAGATTCAAAAAATATTGTTTTGTTTTTGTTATAATTTAAAATTTCGATTTTACCATGTTGTATATAGTATCTGTACGATAAAATACTTTCAAAAAAAGGATAACTCAATTTCGGATGTCCCTGGATGAAAATTAATTTAGAAGATAATCCCCACTTCACTTTGTGTCCTCAAATAGGGCGTGATCACCAAGTATGTATGGTCCCGGCGGGGTTAACCACAGATTTAATGTAAACGTCCGTTACAGCGAGCTTAATTAACTGACTACGTACTAGCACCGTAGAAAGCTCTACTTATAGCGGCAATCGTATTGTCCTCTAAACGTTATATTGTTATGGTTTGGTGATAACATTTGTGATGACAATTTTGGAGATATAATAATCATTTTAAATGATTATTAAAGAAGTTCTAATTTGAATGTTATGAAAGTTTTATATAGCAAATACTTAATATAAAATCTATTTTGCCGTCGCCATTCTTTTTATACTATAACTTAGTTTTACAACATAATTTTAAAAAAATATTATTCCGTAGAAATTGTAAACGTTTTTTTTGTTTCTTTATACATTCTTTTTGAGAAAGTACAAATGTCTGAAAGAGGTCAAAAGCAAGGTGGATTGCTCCTTAAGATTTCGAACTATAGGCTTTTCGATGCTTATTGTAGGATGTGGCTGGAAAAGCTTCTGCGTTTTTCTATTGTTCTATAGAAGTTTTATGAATAGAAAAGTAAATTATTCTGCTACGATTTACGAGAAAGAAAAAATAACTTTATTATATTATATATATATCCATATGCCTCACTAAATATGATGATTGTAGTTACATACTCTACTGTATACGTCTTTAAATAAAAAAAAGGAGAAGCTTTTAAAAAAAAGTTACATTTCCTACGCCATTACAAAACGCTTTGTAAAAGAAATGTATTGAAGTGTAACAGTGACCGACAGCCTGGCTCGTAGTGCGACTCCGCACAGTGACTGCTCCATTGATAAAGTGTGATTTGTAATATTAAATTCTTCTCGAGTGTACGTCATATAACACGTTTGATGAATCACGGTGTTTATGGCCGCGTTAAATCTCATTGTTACGCCGAATAACTTCAATGAATTACGTACGTATGAGTGTATATTTGCACATTAGCTATGTTAACTAGATATGTGGGTTTAAACATTTAAATAGAAACAGCGAACAAATAAAAATGTGTACGTTATTTTAATAATAAACATTTTCATATAGTATTTTTTTTAACTAATTTAACATAACGTTATAAATTAAGTAACAAATAAGACATGATTCACCAGTACTTAAACTTCGATTTTTTAAATATTTTTAAAGTGTTAATCCACACTTAGGAGAGAAAAATACTTATTTAACGCCCGCGCCTCCTGGAGACTGACCAGGAAGCGCGGGTTCGAGTCCCGCTACGTTCAAATTTTTACGCGTTTTCTAAATAAGTAAAGGTTATTTATGTTAATTAAAAACGTCAGGCTGTATTAAATTAAAGTAAACTGTACAGTAGATGTATTTTGATACTAACGAGCGAAACCATCGTCGTAGCAAGGTCGTTGGTCAAGCGATTCATTTCCGCAACCCGACACCTTATGCACAACGCTGTGTTTCTTACACATTTTATATTAATATACTTCTGTACGTTTCTATATTGAATTACTAAAATCTTATATTATAAACTTATATTATAGTTTACCGCTGCGTAGAATTTATAATTCATTCAATGGATGTAATTATAATCATTTTTACCTATTATTGTTCTGTTTATCAATGAAATTTTACAAGACCAATCAGTAACTTAGATGGAAATATTTATTTATGTAGATGATTTTTTTTATTATTAATGAAGACGAAAATATGAGGTTTTTAGAAAGTATAATCAAAATGATTTATATTTCACATTTGAATGTATAAGCAACTCTTAACAATTATAAATGACTATAAAATGAGTGAAGTACTCAATGGCGGTAGTTAAACACTAATGTTATGTGTTTTGACCTTAGATCAAATAGTTTCCGAGTTTGTGAGTCACACACAACCACAATACGATATAGTGAGTCAATATTGGAATATCTTTCGTTGAGAAATAGCGATTTAAAAGTAAGCCTCTCACCATTCAATAACTCCGAATCGAAATAGAAGAACTGAATTGTTTGAAAATATTTTCACAATACCAATACATACTCGTATATTACTTTAGAATATGAAAGTCACTTGTTCGTAAGAATATTCTATTTGTTGAAGGTCGTTCAAACAAAGAAGTTGTATCTAATTGCAATGTAAGCGAAAGTAATGATATTATAACGTAACTATAAGAACAACTAGACCCAACTCAAATTGTGGCCAGAATGCCAAGTTAACATTTTCTTTACGTTTTCTCAGTACTTGAGATACATTATGTTATTTGATGGATAACTAATAATACAACAGGAATACCTCTCGCAAATACTTCAGCCTTTTTTCTCGTTTGTTAATATTTCATTTGTTAAATATGATATGAGGAAGCCAATATATATATCAGTTGTAGCGATAAAATCTGTTCCGGGATCGAGCGACTTGAAAATAACGAAACAATGCTATCTATCTAATTGCATCTCGACAGAACGGAACTCGTATTATTGGCACGTATACATACACACCCATTGTTCTGCCATAGTATAAGATGGTCTTATCGCACCCACTCTGCGCGTGCCCCGACACGATTTGTCGCTAATCCCATAATCCCACCAGGAAAATAGCCACGAGCTACTGTTTTTCTACCGTATTTACTCGAAAAGTGTTTGCTCTTATTATCGCTTGTGTTGACACTGTGATATTTTAGTAAGCTTATTGGTCTATGGGAAATGGCGTTACTCGGCGTGTGCTCATGATACCTAAATAACGCATTGTTCAGTGAAATCTGTGTCCCGTGAACAGCGAAGGTGTCTCTGCAGCCGGGTTTCAATTACAGTCGGGGTGATATCCTCTGTGTTCCAGAAAATCAGTTACGCAGTGGTACACGAGCCGCCGTTGTAGGGGACAAAAGATAAGGTGCGCAATTTGTACCGAATTGTGTTTTGAATTTCGCAGACAGCCTCAATTCACTCGAATTTACCGTGTGTTTCTCATTTGTTTCATTTTCCTGAATTGTATTTGACTTGCAGTTGAAACAAGCACATCGACATATTTACTACTCGCTCAAAGGAGTTTAGTTCAATACAAATATAATTTAACTTCCAGATAGGAAGTGTACGGTCTCTATTGTGGGAGTTGTTTTGTCTGGATTTTACAGCAACAACAATCTTCGCATAAGTTCATAGAAGAATACGTACATAGAAGAATACGTACATAGAAGAATATAGATATGTAGGAAATTGTATATGTATGGTTTTAAATGCACTGAAATAGGCCTCTTTATTTCGTGAAAATAAAAAATAAACACACACACACACGCATTCAATATACTATATTCTGTATTAATAAAAAAATCCAAATCAAAACAAATACACAAGTGCGCAGTTTAAGGATGAAAAGTAAAGATTTTTTATTTGTTACAGCAACAAAAGACGATTCAGAAGTAGAAGGGGAGTGTCGAGGTCGGCAAAACGGCGGCGGCGGCGCGCGCGGCAAGCTACCCTACAACGGATACTCGGAGGAGTGCCTCGACCGACTAGAGCCCAACGGCAACATACCTAACGATAAGGAATCCCATTATGGTAAGAGCACTTATAACTGCTGAACCTCTTACGGGATGTGGAAATAAAAGTTTGCAATCAGAAATAAACTGCCCAACTTTTTATTTTTGCTTCGAGGTTAAAGATATTGCACTCTATGTTTGTAAGTGCTTATACATATACATAGAGGTATATTTACTATTTTTACGGTTCTGTACCTTAAAATGAGCTAAACGAAACCTTTAAAAGATTAGTTTGTTTCTTGTCTGTCAAAACTGTTTATCTGAAGTCCGATGGAGGTATTTTAATTTATTTTAAGTATGAGAGTGTTTATCTAACTATGTTTTATTACTTATAATATATCTTATTATTATTATTTACTAATTTTCGCTTTTTAATAATTTAATATTATACATTTACATACGAATATGGTTAATTGAAGTATTAATAAATATATACTAATAAATTTAATTATTCAGTTAATAATTATACCTATTAATAAGTTCATATCAATAGTATCCTATTATTCAAATTTTACTATTAAATAGAACTACCTATAACTTAGGTCTTGTATATGTGTCCTGCGTTTAACTACTTATATCACATACCTCAAACGAGCGATGTATCTACCGCAACACGTGTGATATTAAACACTCCCGACCTTCCTAGTTACGAGAACGTACAAACCGCAAAACATTGATTGGATGCTGGTCACACAGCCATGGGCTATAGCTTTTGCCTACGTATTTGTTCGCACTTAGCTGATTTTTTTTTAAATGAAATTCTTATTCTTTTCATACTTTACTTTTTACTTTGTTCAGTAACTTTTTTAACGTAACCATACTTATTACGATTTTTCTTTTTTGTCTTCTTACTTTTACCGTTTACTGCTTTAACACTTCCCGATTGAATGTCTGTCCCTTATCTA